>JAVTVY010029935.1:0-118181 GCA_036873755.1 Hanleya hanleyi
GATCAAAGGTCAAGGTCACTATGACCTCAAAATCGTGAAATTGTGGTTTCCGGTTCTCGTGTCCGGTCTATATCTGAGACAGTTTCCTATCTACAGTTCCAATTTGTGGTGAGTGGATACCCTACGGGGAGACGATGTGTCACATACCAAAATGAAGGTCGCGGTCAGAGGTCAAAGGTCACTGGCCTAAAAAACAGAAAAATACTGAAGTGTTCGTGTCCGGTCTATATCTGTGAACGTTTTCTATCCACAGTTGCAATTTTTTGTGAGTGGATACGCTAGGTGGAGAAAATGTGTCGTGTACCAAAAGTTGAGGTCGAGGTCAGAGGTCAAAGGTCATTGTTGCCAAAAATCAGGAAATCATTGATCATTGACAGTTTTCTATCTACAGTTCTAATTTTTGGTGAGTGGATGCCCTAGAGGGGAACGATGTGTTGCATACCAAATGTAGGTCGAGGTCAGAGGTCAAAGGTCAGTGTGACTGAAAAATCAGGAAATCAGTAATAATTTCTAATTTTTTGTGAGTATTTAAAAGGGGAAATGAAGAGTTGCATACCAAAAAATAGGTCAAGGTCAAAGGTCACTGTGACCCCAAAATCAGGAAATTATTAAAAATAAATTTTTTTTTGTGTCAATAGATACATTCGGGTGACACAATCGTGAAATTGTTAAAAATCATGATTTTTGAGTCCATTGAACAATTAAGGGGAGTCATTTTGTCATGTACCAAAACTTGGATCTAGGTCAATAGTCAAGGTCACTGTGACCCCAGAATCAGGGTCAAAGGTCCGTGTGACCTAAAAATAATGAAATCATTAAAAAGTGCATTTTTTTGTGAGTGGATTCAGTAGGGGGAAATGAAGTGTCACATACCAAAAATTAGGTCAAGGTCAAATGTCACTGTGACCCCAACATCAGTAAATTATTAAAAATAACATTTTTTGTGTCAGTAGATACATTAGGGGAATACAATATGTCACATACCAAAATGTAGGTCAAGGTCAAAGGTCAAGGTCACTGTGACCCCGAAATCATGAAATTGTTAAAAATTTGGTGTCCATTGAGAAAATTACGGGGAGAGGGTTTGTCATGTACCAAAATTTAGGTCAAGGTCAATAGTCAAGGTCACTGTGACCCCAGAATCAAGAAATCTTTAAAAAAAAAAAAAATTGTCAGTAGATACATTAGGGGGACATGATGTGTCTCGTACCAAAATGTAGGTCAATTCCGATCGTCAAGGTCACTGTGACCCCCAAATCATGAAATTCATAAAAATCTGGATTTTTTGAGTCCATTGATACATTGAGGGAAGACAATGTGTCATGTTCCAAAATTTAGGTCAGGTCAATGGTCAAGGTCACTGTGACCCCGAAATCAGGAAAGCATCAAAAATAAAAAAATTTCCTGCCAGTAGATACATTAGAGGGACATGATGTGTTACATACCGAAATGTGGGTCAAAGGTCAAGGTCACTGTGATTCCAAAATCAAGAAATCATTAAAAGTCCCATTTTCATATGCCTGTCGAAGACGAGGTCGTGTAATGCGATGTTGCGTTCTGTCCATTCATCCATTAACACAAGTTGTCCATGTGATATCTCTAGTTTCAAGGTATGATTGGTACCAAACTTTGAGTATACCTTACTCGCATGGCAAAGAGGAGCCATACATTTTGAGATCAATTTGTCAAAGGTCAAGGTCCCCCAAAACTGAATGAAGTTTTCAGAGTTCTCTCCCCTACATGTTTATGGCATTTGTCCTGTGGAGTTGTCTCCCATGTTTGAAACAGGTACATTTAGTTAAACTGTTGTGAAATAAAAACCATACATTTACTAATTCAATGGGGAGAGGGGTCCTTCATGAACTTCATACCTGTTTATTAACTCAAGAACAAAGGTTTACTTCATCACTTCTTCTTCCTTCATGAAAAATTCTTTCGGCTGAAAGGAATTCATTTGCAGGAAAACTACTATTTTCTTGTGTTTGACTATTGTCAATTTCAGTGTGGGATATGTGCGCTCTCGGCTCTTGCTTCAAGGTCAACTAGTTACCAAGAGTTAAGCCCATTTTAGTTTATCATTCAAAATAAGATGTGATAAAATGTTACATTCTCAGAAGCACAAAATTGTAGACCTTTCTCTGGATTGCTAGCATGTGCCAATTGGAATCAAGGCTATTAAACAACCTTGAAATTTGGACCAATGTAATTCCAGATATACGCGCGTATATTGAAGCCCCTTGGGCTCTTCTTGGTTCTTGTGATGTTTTTAGAAATATGCAGTCAGTATATTTATCTATGGAGTTATATGACTTCTTGTCAGTATGACGGCATCTTTGTCCACCACCCTTTTAAAGTTTTGTTTAATCGATATCAGTTGATAGCCTGTAGTCTGTTTATCGCTTTAATTCTACTTTGAGTATTCTACTTTGAGTATTCTACTTTGAGTATCAAATCCTGAGACAGAATATCTGGAAGATATACCGTCCTTCAGCCTTTGACACTGCGATCTAAATCAATGCAGACTTCCGAACCGAATTGAAATCGACAGCGGACTGACGTGGACGGTAAAGTGGTGGATGTATGCATGTTGCCAACGCAGTGCAGTCAGTTTGAAATGAACAACCATGTCCATCGAGTTGCTCCACCCATTGAAAATGCTTCAAGTTTGAATTGTTCATATTTGATTAGATTTTGTGTCGGCGCAGTTGTACATGGATGTCTAGACTAAAACAACACTGCATGGTACACAGGGTCAAAGCCTGGAGAAAGTATATCTTCCAGACATTCTGTCCCAGGATTTTGAGTACTTTAATTCCATTCCTTGATTTATGCAGTTTAAAAAAAGAAAACCGTTTTATTTCTTGTAAATATTCATCATGGGGATTAGAAATTTGTCATGGTTATTTTTAAGTATATGTAAAGAAAGTATAGCGGTGATCCAGTTTCCAAATAATTTTTTGATCGCTGAGATATTGATGATTAAATTGTGAGCTTAATATTTTATTCAGTTTTGTTTAGTTGAAAAAAGGCATAAAATTCATACAAAAAGATTCCAGGCCAACAATAGAAAAAAATGAGTGGTGGTTTTTGTGTTGGATATGTGTTCCACTCGGCAAATTCATCAATTGAATGAAAAGTTAGAATTTGTCGAAAATTAAACGTTTGGAATTGGAGGCTCATTTTATGTAACACATGCATTCGAATTGAGAAATACTTCAACAGGGGAAGTGTATCAGGATCAAGCTCGAGATTTTTTATAAGTGTACAACGAATGAAAAAGGACAGATGTTAGAATGCCATATGCTATATATGATTTCAACCCAGCATTTTGTGGATAATCTGGACAAAGTTTCTCAAATGTGACGATACATCTCGTAATGCTGATAGCAAAATATCGGCGTAGTGTGCAAGATCTGTGGCGCCACGTTTCGTAACTTGTGTCTAATTCCGCTTAACACCATGTACAAGATCCTCGTGGAGTTGATATGAACAGTCACAATGATAGCGTGACTCAGATATGTCATTCTGTAGATAACGATCTACAACGAAAATCATATGGATTAAGAACACTGATCAGCGAAACGGATTTGATATTTTGGGGACGTCATGGCATCATTGAACACTGTTGAACGCTTCTCTCTCATAGGAAACTAGCCTATGTTTATACTATCATTTTTTTAAAAATTTGATGCCACTGATATTATATGAATTAGGTCCTTGAATTATGGACTTGGCAATTCTTCAGTGGACGATGGCTGAATATTGACGCTTGTATTTGTATATTTCAGTTGGCTCAGCCAATCCGGCTTCTCCTAAACTATTGTGGGGAGGAGTTTGAAGATGTTAAATATGAACAAGGTGATGGTGAGTATATATACCATGAAGAGACCATATCAGACACCTTATGTATGGCTTGTTGAGATATCTTCATCTTTTACTCTTGATTCGACATCTCTGAGAACATTTTAGCAAAGAACCGTGCTGCCTTTATTCGGAAAAAAAACTAGTGTGTGAGGTGAACAGATTAGATTTTTATATGAAACCAAAAGCTTCAAAATTACTGTTATTGATGTTTTTATGATGTTTTCAGACTCGAAATAATGACAAAAAGCGCTCCCGACCTATTTTGATATTTTGTTGATATTTATTACAAGACTTCTCCGTTATTACAACAATATGGCACCTCCACCCAAAATTCTATTTGCGCGTACATGATCATTATTTGAAGGAAATGGGATTGGTTTTGGTATACAGGGTCCCATATTTTTTCGCAGCTAAAAATCCTTCGGTTAAATGCATCGTTTGCCTCAGTTTGTTATTCACACAAAAACAAAAAAGCGAGTCCACATGATGCATGTGGAACCCAAACTTTCATATTCGACGAGTTGAATGGACATGTTTTGGTATATTCTTTCAGCTCCAAATTACAGCCGTGAATCCTGGACCAAAGTTAAAGACACGCTTGGTCTGCTATTCCCAAACGTAAGTACATTATTTTTGACAAAGTATATGCATATGTATATCTGGCTAGAGAAACTTTTGAACAAGGCAGTACCGATCTTATTCCACCAAGAGACAATGCTTTTCTTTTGTAAATATGTTAACTTTACAAGTATCAGTGCCGTGGCAATCTTTTGTCTCTGGTAATTTTCCTGGGTGCCTACATGAGAATAATTTGGACATTCATTTTATGTATTCGACCATTTTCACTGTATTCCACTGTATGTTATTTTTGGGATACTTTTTGTATTGTCATATCTACATGTGTTGTATTTCATATACAGTTACCATATTACCTTGATGGAGATATCAAGCTGACTCAAAGTAATGCCATTCTCAGATATATTGGACGCAAGCATAACCTCTGTAAGTTACATAAACACTCATATCAACAAGTATCATAACCTCTGTAAGTTATCATATAAACACTGATATCAACAAGTATCATAATATCTGTAAGTTATCATATAAACATTGATATCAACAAGTATCATAACCTCTGTAAGTTATCATATAAACATTGATAGCAACAAGTATGATAACGTCTGTAAGTTATTATATAATAACATTGATAACAAGTATCATAACATCTGTAAGTTATTATATAAATGTTCATATAAACGAGGGCCTCAATTCTGTTTGATAGGAAATAGTCATGCCAGTTTTTGCTGAGGGGTGGGTGTGGGGGGGGGGGGTAATTTGTCTTTGTTTGTCCTCGTGTGTGTTGGGTTTGGGGGGGGTGAGCGTTTACGAAAGATGTATAGCGGGGACATTTATATAAATACACACCTTCACACTGGGGACACCTCCAACCGGGGACATCCCCGGTTTGACACAGACTGGGAAACTGTTTTGCTGCCCGTTTTATGATGTTGTATACAACACTATAGTGGAAAAAATAAATACGGCACATGTTTATGACTGTAGAAAACTCAAAGTTGTGTGTTTGAAATCAAAAACGGGTGTTTGGTTGAGTGTCCCCACTTCGGCGGAGTGTTTTCATGTGTCCCCACTCGTAGAGTGGAATGCGGGTTTGGTTATTTCAAGTGAGGTGCAAATGTGAACTGGTGAATTTGTCATGGAAATCTTGAGGCTATACCCAGAACACAAACCAGTAAGAGGTTTCTTAGATAGCCAATAAATAAAGAAGTCCCGACTTGTATGATTGTCTGTGGATGTCCCCACTAATCACCTTTCGTAAACATGTATGCGTTTATGTGCGCGCGTGTGTGGGTGTGTCCCTTTCCCTTTACCACGATAATTTGAGAAGAATTGATTCAATTTACTCCAAATTTTTAATTAAGATATAATTGACAAATGGCTCTCGGCCTATTGATTTGAGCTGACCAGATCAAAGGTCAAATTCATAGTTTCTAAAATCAATTTTTCATATTTATTGTATTGTGAGCAATGTCTACTCAACAGTAAAATCTTGGAGAAAACTAGATTTGTTTCCCCTAATTCTTCAAAGTGAAGCAACTGCAGTCTATCATTTCTGTTAGAGCAAAACCAACCTGATTAAAATTAAATCCTATCTGCTCCCCATTTGGATATTTCCCTTGTAGGATCTAACAGGCTTGCAGTAACTCGCGTGTTAACCAATCCCGAGAACGCTTCATAGTGCTTTGAAGGGAACATTGATGACAAAGAATTTTTGGTTGGCTCAGCCGAATTAGCCGGCTCGCTGGCCGGGTGTCTTTTCATGTTGCCGCGGTCCCAACATCGTGGCACCACAATACCGTACGGGGTAGATATATGGACTGATCTTTGATGTAAACATTGGGGTAAATGGGCACAGTGAACCTATCTCCCCTCCCCGACTGCAAATGGATGAGTCCAGATGCGACCATGATGTCATAATGCTTTTAAATATCCATGGTTATGGGGGCCCAGAACACCAAATTCAATTGAAATACGTAAGATCCTATATAGCGACATGCACGATTGGGGAGCATTGATAGGATATTAATTTATTAAGATTGGAGCAAAACCGCATTTGAATAATGTAACCCTCTTTATGGGGGGCTCCTCTTCTTGAATTATTATGCACAACATGGACAGCTCCTTTTATCTGTATAATACGGGGAGCAAACTTTATGACATTTAAGAACAGCAAATCAAATTTGGTCATTTTGTGAAAATTTTTATGACACTCAGCACAAGGCATCCTGCCTAAATCCAAATTGGCATTGTTTTTTTTTCGCTCGAGATGAATTATTTTGCAATAAACGCGAACTATATGTTATATGACAAATAACTTTTATGGAAATGGTCAGTAATGTGATTCTTAATTCACAAAACCAATGATTATGTCTTTAGTTAAATGGTAAACAATACATGCCAACATTATTTATTACATAAAATGGATAAGTAGTGGAAAGTAGTTGTCTTTCCTATGAGCAACTATTATGGGCTTGAGATATTGTCGTTGTTATTTACGTCCCTCTGTTCTTCACCAGTTACTCGTTACTCGTTACAGCCATTTCTCAAGAACATTTATGCCTTGACCCAACACACCACACGTGTGTCTGGTCACTAATCAGAAGGTCATCAAATATAAGACGCATTCATCTTAGAAGTAAAATCATTGCATACTCTGTAGAAGCAAGCTGTTAAAATGTTTTAAAGATACAAAGCTGCAAGAGCGTAGGTGTATAAAATGTTTAGATCGCAACAACAGCGTAGAATGTAAGACGATCATAGATTTATAGCACCTATAATGTTGCGGTCACTGTTAAGAATATTTATGCCAAGCGGAAGACTACAGCATAGCAAAAACAAAGATTGTTGCAGTGGCATAGCAGATCATATTAATACTTCGTTTCAACAGCGTCATTGAGGAGTTTTTCTCTAGAGTATATCCGAAGTTGCGATAATCTGATTTCAAGTTTACGTGAAATGTAACAAACTCGGGCTGAGACTACATACTGCCTTGTTTTGCTGAACGAGAAATGTTACAAATTACGTGTACTACATAACTTCAGAGTTTGTGATTTTCGTTGATATTCTAGACGTTTGTTGTACAACTTTGAAATAAACATGCACCCATTATCTCTTGATGATAAACAAGCGATTCCACGCATCGACGATTATTAGCTAATTAGAATTAGATTATTTTACTAATTGTGGCTGTTTCACCAGGTTAAATTTAAGGTATTGACAAATCCAGCTGGAGAAAGGATTAAGCCAATCTACGTTTTCAGTTTGTCCGCTTGGATCTTTTTGTGTCTAAAGTTTAAATTTGGTTTGATCAACACACCAGAAACGTGCCTCATGTGTCTTATTCATCCAGATGTAATAATTATATTCTCGGGGATATAGAGACGAGAATGTCGTTCCTATACTGCAAAACTATTGACTCATACTCGAGCTTTGAAAGTGGGTCATCAATAGATAAACTCAAATACCATGGTCACATAATTTCCAAAAAAACTGAACAGTAATCAAGGACTTTTTGTAAACGCTTCAGACATCCTAATCCAGAGTATTTTCCTTAAAAACTCTGTTTATAGGTATTTTTGTTGTCATAGTATTACAGTATAAAGTTAGACACTGAGGATATTTCTAGAATGATAGACCTGAGGTAAACATGTTTACGTTCTGTTGTATTCATGGAATTTTCTCGTAATCGTGACCGATTTATCGTAAGTGAATTATGTGAGTTATCCGACTAGTGTTTTCTAGAAGATTCTATGATTGCAAATGGCTATTCTGCGTACAGCCCTATGACCCTGAGGGGTTTGTGCATAGCGCCATCTATACAAACGTCGGGAGCCCCGTATGACCTGTGCGGAGCGCCATCTGTATTCTATATTAAACATTCTTGAAGTTTCTGGAATGAGAAAGCACTTGTTTATCTGGGTTAATTATGTCGAACTTTCTCGTAGTTGTTGTAATCGTATCTGGGTTAAATCGTACGTCATTGTTGTACCGATGGAAGTTTCTTGATCTGATAGAATAATCGCGAATTCCCCGTAGGATATAAATACCGTTTCGTTCGCTCACTCGAGAGAGAATTTAAGAACTGGCTTTGATTGATTTACTTTGCCCGTAATTACTGACTGGAGGTTTCAAACAGACTTACGTGGGTGCATCATTATGATTATTATTGACTAGCATTTGCCGGAGATAACTGACTGCTGGATTATTACTCCTGTGTTCGACCGCTCTGTATTATCCACGTGATTGAACTAACGAAAACTGGATAACAGCTGAGCGATATTGGACTACAGAAATACAGGAACGCGATTTCAGCGCAGACTGTATAGAGATTAGCACGTTGTTACTGAGAGATATACCGGTATAACATTGAACAGTAAGATTTTATTTGACATTTATTTGCTGTATTGACCTAACTTAATTTGTATATGATTTTAGTATTGTAAATATATATTTGATTATTGATTCTCGACTTCACGAATCTTTCTGTTGCGTTTTTCTATTATCGTTTAGACGTAACAGAAATTGGTGCCTGTCCGCGAGCTTTGTTTACATTCCAGCTTTGCAACATAGTTCTAAATTGATACATTGTCTGAATTTGTGAAGTCGAGGAGTAGTATATTATCAGTATGTCATTTGACCCAGCTCAATTTGCTTCAAAGCCTGGTCAGGAGGAATTTGACGAACTACGCAAAGAGGATTTGTTCGCGCTGTGTAAATTCCTACAAATTAAAGTTAAAACATCTTGGAGAAAGCAAGAAATTAAGAAACTTATTATTAAACATTTTGTTAGCAAACAAATTTGGGATGAAAGTGATTTTGATTTAACTGAGGAAACAGCTGATTATTTGGAAATAATGAAATTAGAATTACAAAATCAGCTGGAATTAAAGAAATTAGAATTAGAAAAAGAGGAAAGAGAGAAAGAAAGAGCATTAGAGAGAGAGAGAGAGAGAAAGAAAGACAGTTTCAGTTAGAATTAAAGCATATGGAATTACAGTCGCGAACAGGTCCTCCTACACATGCTCCTGTACAATCACAATCAAAATTTGATGCAGCTCGACAAATACGTCTCGTCCCACCATTTCAGGAAAAAGAAGTTGATAAATATTTTCTGCATTTTGAGAAAATTGCTGAAAACTTAAACTGGCCGAAAGAAAATTGGAGTTTACTTCTTCAAAGTGTTTTGATCGGAAAGGCAAGGGACATTTACACTCAATTGACAGTAGAGCAAGCATCAAATTATGATATGGTGAAGGATTTAATCCTCAAAGGCTATGAATTAGTTCCTGAAGCCTATAGACAAAAGTTTCGTAGTTGTGAAAAAGAAAACTCTCAGACTCGTGTAGAATTTGCTCGTTCAAAAGAACAGTTATTTGATAGGTGGTGTGCTTCAGTTAAAATTGACAACAACTTTGAAAACCTCAGACAGCTTATGCTAGTAGAGGAATTTAAAAGGTGTATCCATGGTGATATTAAAACATATCTTGATGAAAAGAATGCCAACACTTTAGACGAAGCAGCCCGATTTGCTGATGAATACGCTCTGACACACAAATTATCATTTGTCAATGCTGTTAAGCCCAGTTCATTCCAGTCTAACATTTCAGGTAACAAATCCAGTTCTTTCTCAAGGCCTAAAACTTTTAACCCCAGTTACAAAGGTCAAAGGTCAAACAGAAAGTCTCAGTCACCCACTTTTAACACTCAAAATAAGTCTCCCGTTTGCAGCTACTGTAAAAAGGACGGCCATTTGATGGCGAATTGTTTTAAATTGAAAAGAAGACAACAAGATCAAGCCTTTCAAAAGCCTAGTGGTTTCCTCACTTCAAGATCTTTACCCAAGCAGGTGAGTGACGTTCATGTATATGACGTTAAGATGGCGAAGGACACTGTTCCTATTAGTTCTATCAAGGATGAGGTTGACAGTTTTTCAAATCCTGTTATGGAGATTTTTGAACCATTTATCCACAATGGTTTTGTGTCACTTTCAAGTGATTTTTCTAATGCTACTCCTGTGAAGATTTTGCGAGATACGGGCGCGTCCCAGTCTCTTTTGTTGGCAGATATTTTGCCGTTTTCTGATTCTTCATCTGCAGGCAGTAATGTCTTGATTAAAGGGGTAGATTCTGTAAATTATACACCCGTTCCGCTCCATAACATTCATCTGTCTTCCGACTTGATTTCTGGACCTGTTACGGTGGGTATTAAAGGTAGTTTATCGTTTGAGGGTGTTCAATTACTTCTTGGCAATGATCTTGCGGGAGATAAGGTCGGGGTTAACCCGATTGTAACTGACAAGCCTTGTTTGGATCAGATTCATGGTCCAGTTGAAGACGAAATTCAAAGTTTGTATCCTGCTTGTGCAGTTACTAGAGCCATGAGTAAATTGGCTGAAGAGTCTGAAAAGTCTCTTAAAGATGACGTCAACGATGACGTTTGTTTGGCCGACACCTTTGTGTGTGTTAAATGATGAGGCTGATAAGCCACATTTGGATAGCAAATTGGAATGTTCTAATGACAAAATTTCAAAATCACAGCTGGTTAATGAACAGCATAGTGACAAGGACATTTCCAAGTTATTTGACAAGGCAGTAGATGAGTGTGATGTAACTCACGAGCCTGTGTGTTACTTTTGCAAGAATGGTGTTCTTATGCGGAAATGGCGACCGCCAGATGTGTCACCTGATGATGAGTGGGCAGTTAAGTATCGGATTGTTGTACCAAAGTCATATCGTTTAGATATCCTCAGACTAGCCCATGAAACACCTCTTTCATGTCATTTAGGTGTTAACAAAACATACTACAAAATTCTAAATCATTTCTATTGGCCAAATTTAAAGAAAGATGTCGCTGAATTTTGTAGGTCATGCCACACATGTCAAATGGTAGGAAAACCAAACCAAACCATACCAAAGGCCCCTCTACAATCAATCCCTGCATTTGGGGAAGCCTTCAGTAGGGTGATTATAGATTGTGTCGGTCCATTACCAAAAACAAAGTCAGGCAATCAATACATGTTAACAATCATGTGTGCTTCAACCAGGTTCCCTGAGGCCATTCCTTTACGGAATATTAAGGCTAAAACTATTGTTAAGGCCTTAGTTAAGTATTTCACACTTGTCGGCCTACCCCAGTCTGTTCAGGGATCTAATTTCATGTCGGGAATCTTTCAACAAGTCATGCATGAATTGGGAATAAGCAGTACAAATCATCTGCATACCACCCAGGAAGCCAAGGCGCATTAGAAAGATTCCACCAAACATTAAAGAAAATGATTAGGACTTATTGTTTTGACACTGAAAAAGACTGGGATGAAGGCATACATTTGTTATTGTTTGCTGTTAGAGAGTCTGTTCAAGAGTCTTTAGGCTTCAGTCCATTTGAATTAGTCTTTGGTCATACCGTTAGAGGACCCCTTAAACTGCTGAAGGAAAAGTTCCTAGACAGTGATCTTGACTCCTGTAGTCTCTTACAATATGTGTCGGACTTTCGCACCAGGTTGACCAAAGCACGTGATTTGGCCATGTCAAATTTAAAGTCAGCTCAAAAAGGTATGAAAATAACCTATGAAAAACATGTCCTTAAACGAAGTTTCAAACCTGGTGAGAAGGTTCTGGCTTTTCTGCCTATTCCTGGTAATCCACTTAAGGCTAAATATTATGGTCCTTATGTCATTGAAAAGAAACTAAGTGACCTTAATTATATAGTTCAGACTCCTGACAGGCGTAAAAGCAAACAGTTATGCCATGTAAATATGTTAAAGTTATACATCGACAGAGATAGCACGAACAGTACTGTCCATCCTGTAAGTGTAGTTAGTTCTGACCCTGATACTAATGAAACTTGTGAAGAGCCCATGACAGCGGCGAAATTACAGAACTCTGACATTCTACTTAATTTGGATTCCAAGTTGTGTCATCTCGAGCCAGCGCGCCAGGAAGAACTTCGAACTCTGCTCAGTCAATATGAACATTTGTTTCCCGACATTCCTACTCGGACTGATACAATTTCACATGACGTCGATGTCGGAGATTCTAATCCAGTAAAGCAGCACCCATATCGTTTGAATCCCATTAAACAAAACTACCTGAAAAAGAGATTCAGTATTTATTGGACAATGACTTCATTGAACCAAGTAATAGTAACTGGAGTTCACCTTGTATCCTCGTTCCAAAGCCGGATGGCAGTTACAGGATGTGTACTGACTACAGAAAGGTGAACACATTGACCAAAACAGACACATTCCCTATTCCACGCATTGACGATTGCATTGATAAAGTGGGAAGTGCCAAGTTCGTGTCAAAGTTTGATCTTTTGAAAGGATTTTGGCAAGTTCCACTGACAGATCGTGCGAAGGAGATATCAGCATTCGTCACTCCGGGGGGTCTGTTCCAGTACAAAGTTATGCCATTTGGAATGAAAAATTCTCCAGCCACGTTCCAGCGTCTCATCAACCGTGTTACTTCCGGTTTGGAAGGATGTGAGACTTACATTGATGACGTCATTGTCTACAATGATACATGGGAAGATCATCTGCAGAGAATTCGCGTACTGTTCAATCGGCTGAGTGACGCCAAGCTGACAGTCAACCTTGGAAAAAGTGAATTTGGACATGCACGTGTGACATTCTTGGGTCATGTTGTAGGCCAGGGTCAGGTAAAGCCTGTAGATGCTAAGATCAGTGCTATCTCGCTATTTCCAAGACCAACATGTAAGAGACAACTGATGCGTTTCTTGGGTATGGCTGGTTACTACAGGAAATTTTGTTCAAATTTTTCAGATATTACTGAACCTTTAACTCGGCTCTTAAGAAAGAGGGTAACTTTTGTTTGGACCGATGAATGTGAATCAGCTTTTGAAAAACTGAAAGCCATGCTCAAGAGCGCACCAGTTCTTTCAGCACCAGATTTTGGTTCACCTTTTAAACTGGCTGTAGATGCTAGTGATGTTGCTGCTGGTGCCGTTTTGTTACAAGAAGGCATAGATGGTGTAGATCACCCAATATGTTATTTTTCACGTAAATTTGACAAACATCAGAGAAATTATTCTACAATTGAGAAAGAATGTTTGGCAATGATATTGGCTTTGCAACATTTTGATGTTTATGTTACTTCTTCATCGTTGCCAATTACTGTATTCAGTGATCACGATCCACTTGTTTTCATAAGTAAGATGAAAAACAAAAATCAAAGATTGTTGAGATGGAGTTTGGTGTTACAAGAATACAATATTGAAATCAAACATATTAAGGGTAAGGACAATTTGATCGCTGATTGTTTGTCTCGCATATAATGTACATATGTTTGTCAATATTTTTGGTGTTGTAATATAGATTTGGTTTTGTAATAATGTTTTGAATTGTCAAGAAAGTTCCAAGAGGGGGAGTGTCATAGTATTACAGTATAAAGTTAGACACTGAGGATATTTCTAGAATGATAGACCTGAGGTAAACATGTTTACTTTCTGTTGTATTCATGGAGTTTTCTCGTAATCGTGACCGATTTATCGTAAGTGAATTATGTGAGTTATCCGACTAGTGTTTTCTAGAAGATTCTATGATTGCAAATGGCTGTTCTGCGTACAGCCCGTATGACCCTGAGGGGTTTGTGCATAGCGCCATCTATACATACGTCGGGAGCCCCGTATGACCTGTGCGGAGCGCCATCTGTACATATAGATCTTCATTGTATTCTATATTAAACATTCTTGAAGTTTCTGGAATGAGAAAGCGCTTGTTTATCTGGGTAAATTATGTCGAACTTTCTCGTAGTTGTTGTAATCGTATCTGGGTTAAATCGTACGTCATTGTTGTACCGATGGAAGTTTCTTGATCTGATAGAATAATCGCGAATTCCCCATAGGATATAAATACCGTCTCGTTCGCTCACTCGAGAGAGAATTTAAGAACTGGCTTTGATTGATTTACTTTGCCCGTAATTACTGACTGGAGGTTTCAAACAGACTTGCGTGGGTGCATCATCATTATTATTATTGACTAACATTTGCCGGAGATAACTGACTGCTGGATTATTACTCCTGTGTTCGACCGCTCTGTATTATCCACGTGATTGAACTGACGAAAACTGGACAACAGCTGAGCGATATTGGACTACAAAAATACAGGAACGCGATTTCGGCACAGACTGTATAGAGATTAGCACGTTGTTACGGACTCTGAGAGATATACCGGTATAACATTGAACAGTAAGATTTTATTTGACATTTATTTTCTGTATTGACCTAACTTAATTTGTATATGATTTTAGTATTGTAAATAAATATTTGATTATTGATTCTCGACTTCACAAATCTTTCTGTTGCGTTTTTCTATTATCGTTTAGACGTAACATTGTCCATCTTTTCAGTGGGTAGCACGGAAGCGGAACGTACAAGAGTGGACATAATGGAGAACCAGGCCATGGACTTCAGAAACGGCCTTGTCCGACTAGTTTACAACCCTGAATATGTGAGTTACAAGCGTCTAATCCGTCATCCATAGTGTCATAACCCTGAATATGTGTACAGAGTGTACAGGGACTGGATCATCTATCGTATAATGTTCACCACTTTGCATTCTAGTATCAGATTTGAGAAATGGATCCCAGTTGCAATGTTTCCTGTTGTTATTTATAAATACTTACACATCGGGATTCACTTGAAAGATCAAATTTTCATATTGAAAAGCATCAATTGCTCAAATTCTGCTATCATTGCCACGACAAAAATCCCGGAAGACGCCAGCCATCTTTGCCACGAAAACGTCCTTGTATTCTTTCAGACAGGTGATCTGGGTGTTAAGGGCTGGATAAAGCAGTTCTAAATGAAAGCAGCGTATTTCACGCATTTTACAAGCAGCAGTAAGCAAACTCCTGCTAAATATCGAATAAATGTTAAATTTATTCTTATAACAACTTGTGCAGCCATCGCCATAAGCTTTTGGGATATAGTATTCAGTCATATTGTTTCCGAGTTTGAAATCAAAACATTTAACATAAAGTTATTTTCTTTAGAAACGAAAATATGACATGCAGGTACATGCACATCAGTGTGAATTGTCACGGTAAAGGTTCCACGGTTGGTAAGATCAAAGTTCAAATGGAGAAAAGTTTGACGCTGAGGTCCGTTGTGTTTAAAAGGATGCCATTTGGTTTGATCAACACACCAGAGACGTGTCAGTGTCTCATGGGGGGGGGGGAGTTAATGTCACACTCCAGGTCATTGCACTCATATTGTGACAGCCAGTTTTAATGATGGAGAAAGCCGGAGTACCCGGAGAGAATCACCGCTCAGTGCCTTATGTAAATGTACATGCATATCAGTGGGAATTGCTGTATTGTAAAGGCTCCAAGGCTGTTAAGGGCATAGTTTCAATGGAGAAAAGACCAAGCGTTTTCGGTATGGTCGCTGAGTGGTAAGAGCTATGTTATGCGAACTGATTGTTTGGTACTGGGTGTGGTTACGAGCCAGAATGAATGACCTGTCAAACTGGGGATGTAATCCTTAATCGGCGGTTGCAGCCGAAGCGTGTATAAAGCTTGTTTGACTGGTCGGCGTTGTCACAGCGAAACAGCTCACCCATTACCAGTATACGAGTTGTCAGAGCATTTCCATCATAGCTCTCTAGATTTGTATCTAATACCGCTTATGCCGGTGCTAGGGGCCGTGTGGTCATACCATCCATGTTGCCACATCAACAGGTGCAATAAAAGCGTACCTGAGATACAACACATATCATGAATCGTTAGATTCTTGGTATGTGCTTTAGAATAGGTTTACCAGAAGACTATTCTGTGAAGTCATATGACGCAGTCAGTATGTCGGCACCTCTTCCCACTTCCCTTATATGTGTTGTAATTGTTGATTTGACCATACACTATTCATCATTCAGGGATCAGTGGACACGACAGAGGCGAAAGTTTCAAACGTATCGGCAGTCTTATTTCAATCGGACTGCTATAATTTGACATTACCTTTCTGGAGAAAAATTGAATGCGTTCTTCCATGTATTTTTTTTTTCAGGAAAAACTAAAAGTGGACTATCTTAAGAATTTACCCAGCGTTCTGAAGTTGTTTGAGACGTTTCTGGGTGATAATCCATGGTTTGCTGGACAAAATGTAAGTGAAATTTATCCAGTCTGTAGGCTCCTTAATGGTGATGCCCTCTTCGAAAAGGGGTGCATGTGGTCAAACTAGTCCGAACGGTCTGCTTCGCGCCTCTCCATTTAGCGCTGTAAGGGTCTCACGTACTGTGCCGGAGTTGACCCGAGGTCATCTGTTGCCACAGTGAACGAACATGGCGGCCGTCTAACTGGGCGAATTGATATCAGTCGCTACTCACCGATATAGAATTCCGCAACATATAGCTCTAGAGTAATTTGTTAGAAAGCTGCCTTCAAACTGTGTGAAATTGGCGTTTTGAAATACACCGAATAACTGTTTAGTGTATTTCGAGATGAATTTACATTTTGCGATCAGTATGTAACGAATATTGGTATCCCCTAAACGTTAAATCAGGACTAAGCACAAGCCCGAACCAAAGCGCAAGTCTGGAACGGAGTGTGCACGCCAACCTGGAAATGGACGGAAATAGGGGTCTACATGAAGCCACAACGCTCAGCATAAAATACGGATATACAACGGGTATATAACTGAATGAACTTACCGTCCAGTATTAGTGTCCATTCTTGGTCTGTGATATCAACGGAGAAGGCTATCTAATGTTCCCGTTAACAAAGAAAACTGTGCAAACTGTATACAGCGATATAATTAGCGGTAACGAAAGTGAAACTAGAAGTCGGGAATTCCCCACAGGGTCTGCTCTGTGATAACGGTTGGAGTTATCGTTCCTAAATTGTACAATGATGTGTGTTATCTTTGACTGGATAGTACAGATGGCGCTGCGGGAAAGTGTGATTTATCATACGGGCAACACGACGGTATGTGAACGTTGATCTGATGTGTATAAAAGGCGAAGATCAGGCATGGAAATCACTTCGGATCTGAACCGCAACCAGGTAACTACACTCTTCTATTGGGCAAATAGACTGAACAGTGTATTGCATGCACAGACGTGTAATCGGTGGACGGTGCCTGTACGAAGAAGAGGGAACATAGGAAGTCCAGTGACTGTAGTATTAGTGAAGGGTATCGAGCAGCAGTGTGGTCGGCGAATGCTGGGATGCGTTGGGGCGACCGGTAATATTCCAAGGGATATGGAATTGGGCTGCTGATACATGGAAGCACTATACCGCACTGGCGATACCTAGGATCCAACTGTACCTACCTGATTGGAGTTCGAAGGAAGAAGTCACTCTCACAAGCCAGCTTATGTGTTGGGGGCCCTGAAGTGTTCACGGTGGAAAGGAATAACGCTGTCTGAGAGCGTTCTCGCCGTGAAACGGGTGACAGAAAACTGGTACCAACCTGTGAGAGGAAGCATGGCGATTTGATGTGATCTGAGACGTTGAAGGAAGTCTTATCGGAAGAAGGTCTGTTTTATCGGTCGTCGTGAGTACCTCAGTCTGGGCCGTTTACGGTGCCTACGAGCACGCCACCGAAGCAGCATCTCAAAACTGTTACAGACAGACTCGCTGCCAGAGACGTTATATTAGACCACATCATCTAGCCGGATACATCCTGAGGAGAGGATTCTCGCAAGCCAGACTACGCCTGGATAGAAGTCAGCCAAGATCACGGTTATTAGACTAACCTAGGGTGAGATAATAATCACACGGAAGAAGTGGCATTGCCGATACGTACAAACCAGGTGAAGACAGACGTATCCACGATGGGGAGACGAACCTAACTGTAGAGTGGAATTCTTACAAGAAGAAGCAGACGTATCCACGGTGGGAAGACGAACCGACCTGTAGAAGGGAATAGGTACCTACAAGGTCAACAGACGTATCCACGGTGAGAAGACAGGACACATTCAGGGGACTTTCTGGGGGAAGATATACTTACCTTGGAGGGAAGACGACACGGAAGCATCCTCGCAAGACAGATTACAACTGTGGAAGAACGGACATATCCACGGTGGGAAGACGAACCTCCCTGTAGAGGGGATTTCTCTCAAGGAGAAGCAGACGTATCCACGGTGGGAAGACGGAGCCATCTCTGGGACCATACGTACCTGTAAGGGGAAGACGGTCATATCCACGGTGGGAAGCCACGACGTTTTCTGGGGACGATATACCTACCTTACAGAGAAGAGAGCCGCTACATCCATAGCCTCGGTCCAACAGCTGGGAGAAGGAAGGACGTCGAGCCGCTATCCTTGGTCTCGCTCCAACGACATCCCATAGCAAGAGAGGGGCCAGCAGCCAGGCCGCCCCTACGATCACCTACCGTGTGGAAAGGGCTAGCAACCAGGCCGCCCTTTACGCGGCGCGTGTATATGATAACTGTACATATTTACATCTTTACTCACGATCATCCTGTACATTTAACTGAATATTATTGCACATTAATTGACTCTATATCAGCCTTGGTTGTCTCTACACTCTCCTACTTTCTCGATCCAGACAAGGTGACAGGTCGAAGTGAATCTCTAGTTGGCAAGGACTAGTGTCAGCAGGGACAGCGGCCTGACAGCTTGTACGCTACCATTTAACGAGACTAAGCTCAGCTGCGTCCCGTTCATTGACCGGCCCGGCACACGTTACAAGTAAAACAGTCAGATAGAACAGTTCTTGGTTTTACAGGAATCCTGTAAAAAATGGCGAGACCCCTACAGGGGTAAATGCAGCCTGGGAGAGGATGCAGTTTTGCAGCAAGTCTGTTCCCGGTCAAGGGAGATCAGTAATGATTCAGGAGGACATACGGTCAACCAGATCGAGGAATAACATTACCACGGAGTCGTATACGCTCGCTTTACTCTTTCTTTCTGGGGGTTTTTCTTCCGCCTTCCTCTGTAGTGCCTCGTATATGAGGATACCGACCAAATTGGAGAGAGTTACGTGACCAATGACGCTGCTCTTATGTTTCTGTTGTTTTTTGACAATTACATTATGACGACCGACCAGGAACGGCAGATAATGGCGTGGGTGGGAAGAATAATTTGAGCAGTAAAATAAATCAACACTATAATATGAAATTTTGATGGCTTTTCTGAGAAAATGACAAAGGTACATCCTGTGAAGATAAGAGACTGCTTCAGAATGCAGGTTACGCATCTGTTAATTGAAAAATATCTAGAAAAAAATCTTATACCCGTCTAAGTCAACTGGTACATCTAAGTTTGAGAATTGTACAGTTCACAGACCCATATCATTGATACAGTCACATTAGAGTCGAGATTTTTATATGGACCGGAAAGCTCCACTTTACATCTACATTTAAGAAAGTCGCCAGAGCCACTCCCCGCGAAGCCCCCCCCCCTCCCCCCACACCCAACCCCCTCCCATCCACCCTTGAGCCGTGGACACAATATGGAGAAGATACTGAATTCCACTCGTGGTATATTACGTATATATCTCCTTACAAAAGTGAACCAGACTCCTTTTACTAAAATTTAAACAATTCCAGGATGGGCCGTATAGCAGGAAAGTATACTCTTCAATTGAAACAAATTGAAATATTCTGTAAAAATACGCCAGAATGCGCCATTTTAGATTCTCAAACAATTTTTGGGGATCTTCACATAAAAACAAAAAAAAATAAAAAAATATGAGCGATAACAGTGATGATCAGCACCAACCACACATACAGAACGAATGATCTTTGTTAGAAAAATGTTTTTCTTCAAAACCTGCACTTTGATCCTCAGCTATTGGATTACAAGATAACACAGGTCACTGTACGTTCGTTAGTGCAGCTGAAAGTCTTCTGTGTACGCTCACTAATCTACCTCCAGTGATCGGTACGTTCGCTGTAGGGAGCGGACTAATCGAATTTATTGAGTTTGATGCACATGTGTCTTGAACATGATGTATCACTTAAAAGGCGAATTTAACCTTTCTTTTTTATTGCTGCAGTACTATACACAGTACGTATGTGCGTGTTTGCCTGGGGATTGTGGTAATCTTGTTTTTGACAATCATTGATATATGTATGTTTCTATGTATTCATGTATGGAAATAGAGTAAAAATAAAGTATAAGCATTGACCACTCAGCCCAGTTGATGCTGGGTCGACATCGGGCCTTACAGGCTAGTCTTTTGTGTTTAATGCCGTCATTTTCATCTGACGACGATACAGCTCACAAATCCCCACTGTACGAGTTGTCACAGCGATACAGCTCACCAATTACCAATATACGAGTTGTCAGAGCATTTCCATCAAAGCTCTCTAGATTTGTATCTAATACCGCTTATGCCGGTGTTAGGGGCCGTGTGGTCATATTGCTAAAGTTTCCACATGAACAGGTACAATAAAAGCGTACCTGAAATACAACACATGTCACGAATCATTAGATTCTTGGTATGTGCTTTAGAATAGGTTAACCGGAAGACTATACTGTGAAGTCCTGTTGCTCTGTCAGTATGTCGGCACCTCTTCCCACTTCCCTTTTTGTGTTGTAATTAAATAAACATTGTTTGTACTTGGCAACACACCAACGGTTGAATGAAAGATAAGGATTTTGAACACTGACGACCAGCCTTCGCCGAGGTACAAGCCAAATAAGTTCCAAACATACCAATATAGGCTTACGGCCCTGGCAAGAATGCAATGCATGTTGGTGAACATACGTAAAGTGTAATAGAGGTAAACAAAAAATGATTAGGACGAGGAATAGAACTTTATCATGCACATCCGCAAGACACGCAGCATGTTTTATCTAGGTTTGAAAGTTATCCATCATATATTAGCCGGGATATGCACCTGACAAGAAATTCATAGGACTGGATAAAAGGTCGTCTTTGTGAGAAATCATCGAAATGGAAAAGAAAAACCGACAGTGCACATCTACAAGGTACTAAGCATCGTCCATGTAAGTTTTGAAGTTGTCAAATTATAACCAATATATGGATCGTAAAAGAAATTTACATGGACATTTTTGATAGCATCACGTCTAGATGGTATTCCCCTGATTTACCATATTGCTTTACCTAAATTGCCGATGAAATTAGCTGAATACGACGACAGGCACAACAAATCTTTGCTGATTTTATGTGGAGTGGATCCATAACTGGATTGACTGGTTGGAATGATTGTTGAGAGAAAAAGAATAATTAAGCTGTGTATGGGATTCGAACACAGTATACGTTCTATCGATCGAGCTATGACGGGTAGTACCTCAGTGGACTATATATCCTCCAGCTTAATCTCGTTGTTCCATAATGGTCTTGCACATAATATGTAGGACCACCAAATAAACCGGAAGCGCTAGTTCTGTCGGTTGTTGAACTGGGTCAAAATCGTCAAACAGGAAGTGACGATCACAGAATCTGATTGTACTGTTGGTGACTAAGCTTGGTCTGTATCGCGGAGGTTTGCAGCTTAGTACCCAGAAGCTGGATTTAAACTTCTCTTTGTGAAGTTCGACTGTCTGTATTGGAAGTGAACAAGTAGGGCCTTGACCACATTTCTTGGTGTAGAGGATGCAGGAGGAGCAGCAACTGGAGAAGGAAGGATGCTGATTAAACTTCAGAAGGAATAAAACCGATTAAGGGGGCAAGGATTCGACCAATCAGAGTACGAATACAACCGCCATACGATTTGTAGAGTTTAGCACGCTATGTTAGATGAGGTCGAAGTCCAGATAGAAGGATTTATCGTAGCCTTTTCATTACAATCGCTATACCTAGCCTATGAAGGGACGTGAACTAAGGAATGAGATTAATGGAAGGTCGCATGCGCGACCTAGCTATATCATGTTCGAACTCGCTACACCCTTCATTTCATACCTCAATAATCTTAAGACATAGGCGATTAATTATGTAAGATGATGTCATCTTTATGGCGCCATCAAACCGGAAATAGTAGATGATTTGGGTTCTGGACGAGAGTAGTATATAAACAATAAATCTGCGCTGAGAATCTCGAAAATGTCCTGAGGATTTCTCTCTTCCCCTTGGATAGGGCACAGCCCACTGATATGTATGGATATGCATAGGTAAATTAACATTGACGTGACTAGGCGTATTAAAGGTAGGATTGATATCTAAGGTCAAAGGTCAATTGACCTCCGAAAGTTACCAGCGATTACCGGAGGTTCGGTGGAAGAGAAGTCTAGCGCAAAACTACGCTTATTGACCTCGGCGTAGGACTATTTCTAGTCTGTGGAAGTAGACCTATGACCTTATCATCGCAGCGGAAATGACCGAATCACCGCGCTGGAAATATTTTCTGCAAAAGTGTATACAATTTGTCTTAGCTCTGGAGAATTTGAAGCCATTTTCTAGACACCATTTCTGAATTTTGTTTAGACAAAGTTGTAATGTTCTCTCTATATTGTGTATACTTTTCTCACTACACGATAGTAGTATATAAAACTGAAATTCCTTCGCATTGACCTCATTTCGACCTCATTTCAAGGTCACAGAGGTCAAGGAACTGTGGCTGGGTTTCCCAGGGGGATTCCCCAGTGGGGGTTTCCCATGACGATCACGTGACCTTTGTACATGTCTAGACTTGTTCTGGGTTGTACAGTTCTGCCATGCGGAGGATGGGTACTAGTATTTCGCTGACGTCCTAGTAATAAACATAATCTATAGGTGTTGTACCATGTTAATAGGATCAGTCTAGCATCTGTACCATCCTAGGGTCGAGTGTTTATTGTCCCGTGTATCTCCGCAGAAAATCAACAAACAAAATGGCGGCTCCAGGATGGTGTGGGGACGCCCTTTCCACATCACGGCGTCGATCCTAACCATAGCGCCATCTGCACGCACTGACGCAAGGGAGACAACTCGTGTGGCCCAAGGGTATGGAAATCGCCGTTTTGGAGCTAGGGGAGCCACAAATGGTCCAATGGGATCGAGTGTGGGGTTGACATATCGGCATTCTGCGCATGCGCGGTGGCCCAAGGCTATGGAAATAGCCGTGTTGGAGCTAGGGGAGCCACAAATGGTCCAATGGGGTCGAGTGAGGTATCAAAGTGAAGCATTCGTGAAGGAGCATCTGACTGGACTAGGGGCTCGTGCGTTGTCACCATTCTGCGCATGCGCGGTGGCCCAAGGGTATGCAAATAGACGTTTTGGAGCTAGGGGAGCTACTAATGGACCAATGGGGTCGAGTGAGGTATCAAAGTGAAGCTTATGTGAAGGGGCATCTAATGGGCTGGGTGTGGGCTGAAATAGCGGCATTCTGCGCATGCGCGGTGACCAAAGGGCATGAAAATAGACGTTTTGGAGCTAGGGGAGCCCCTAATTGACCGATGGGGTCGAGTGAGGTATCAAAGTGAAGCATTTGTGAAGAGGCATCTGATGGACTGGGTGTGGGGTTGAAATATCGGCATTCTGCGCACGGTGGAAACCTTTACACCGCGCGCGCCTGGGTCAAAGGTCAGTTCCGGCCACCACCACCACCACCACCACCGGGCGTTGACGCGCGGTGGTGGCGTCGTTGGTGGCGTTGATGGTGGCGTTGGTGGCGTTGGTGGTGGTGTTGGTGGTGTGCGGTGGTGGTGTTGGTGGAGTCGGTGGTGGTGTGTGTAGTGGTGGTAGAGTCTTTAAATATAGGAATGAACATGTATCCATCATCAGTCCATATGTATTGGTCGACTGATGAACATGTCGTGTACGTTCTGTGAGAGAGCATTCTCTCGTCGCGATAGTATGCTCAGGCACATTCAACGCAAACACAACCAAGAGACACAGCCGAGTCCCGCTATAGGTCCAACAAGAACAGTAGAGCATCCCTATACGATGACGGTGAGCGGCCCTACAGGGTGTGGAAAGACATCCTGGGTGATGAAGTTCTTAGAGGGAGGTGTGGCAACCCCAGCTCCGACACGTGTTGTTTGGTGTTATAGCCAATGGCAGCCCGCCTACGAAACTACAAGGTTACAGAATGTGAGCTTTGTCCCAGGAATTCCTCACGACATAGACGAACCCTACTACTTCGTTTCCGAGCAGACCAACGTGGTAGTGCTCGATGATCTGATGAGTGCGGCCAAGGACAATTCGAAAATCGCCGACCTATTCATCGCAATCTGTCCGTCATCTATTTGACTCAGAATCTCTTTCCTCAAGGGTAGGCGTCCAGAGATATTGCCTTGAACTGCCAATACTTTGTGTTGTTCTCCAATCCCATTGGCAGAGCACAAATCCGTGTGTTTGGTAGTCGAATTTATCCTCAGAACATTGACCATTTTATGCGGGCGTTTCAAGAAGCGACAATTCATCCGTACGGCTACCTGTTCGTAGATTTAAAAGCCCATACCCCCGAAGATCGTCGGCTGACGACCCACCTGTTACCCGGCGAGGAATCACCACAACGGCATATACCCCTACACCATCCGCCGAGTGCACTCCTGGCAGAGCAGCAGCAGAAGCCCACCCCCATACAGCGGGTTCGCTTCATACCATCAGTCCTGGAATATCACCCAGCCGTGAAGGCCCAACCCGAGGTTGAAGAACATAATGTGAACTCGAGGCTATGGAAGGATTTGTTCAAAGAAAGTATGGACGCCGAGATGGGCGGGATGTTGGAGGCCACAGGAAACAAGTTTCAACGCAAAGGGTATTCGAAAGAGGAAGCTGCAATTTTAGCCCATAACAGATTGGCACCCAGACTACGACGGGCTTTACGTCAGCAGTATGTCGACTTACTGACCCATATGAAATTGTTGGATAAGGACCCAGTCCATATGGAAATTGAAAGAACAGCGTCGATGTTGAAAACCTCGGGCATGAACTGGAAAGCGGCGTGTGTCAGAGCAATAGCACAAAAGAAGCATTTGTTCGAACGCATCATTAAACAACGTTAAAGCATTAAGAAAGTGTGTTAAAGCGTTGAGACGAGCGTTAAGGCGTAACGACGGGCGTTGACGGGCGTCACTGCATTTCGATGAATTGATGTCAATTCCATGAAATCAGAGCTTCTGAGCTAATTCACCAGGGTGTTGAAGCGTTGAGCTAAGCGTTGATAGCCGTTACTTTCTATAAAAGCGAGCGTATTCCCCAAAACACGCACAGTCGACGTTCAACCGTCAACATGGCTTATACTTGTTCTGAGTGTGAACGCACGTTCACCAGACATTACGATATGATGCGACACCAGAAAAATATACATGGGACTGAAGACGCCGAGGAGCCCGTTGAGGCAGATACTGATACAGAGATTGATGAGAGTGCATCGACTGATACCGAATCCAAGATGGCTGACAGTCTATTTACTGATATGGAGAGTTTGACCTCAGAGAATCAGCCTTCATCCCAGGAAAGTGAGGCAGAACCTACCTTCTGGGATCGTATTGTGACAGCAGCTATCAATACTCACGCTGAAGCGATCGAGGACGCCGGAGAGGATAATTTGCAACAGACGTACACCCAAATGCGCCCCCGCATCAGGAAAACAGCCATGGCGATCTATGAACAGTATCATTGAAAACTGTTGACCGCTTCTCTCTTGCAGGAAACAAGCCTATGTTTATGTATACTTTTGTCTTTTTGAATTTGGTGCTAATACTGTTATATGGAAATGGAATAGGTCTTTGGATTATGGACGCGGATATTCTCTAATGGACGACGGCTGGATTATGAATGACGGATTAGACGCTTGTAATTACCTTACTACCGCTTGAAATGAAAGGGGACCCCACGCACAGGTCCATCATGAAGACCAAGCGTCACTTGGAAGAGGATATGGGTTTACCACCCACCGAGGCCCTGGAAAATGCGACTAGAATGCGCAAACAACTGTTTCAGGACATGCTGCCCGATGAATATCCAGGCCTGCCTGACGATGATTAGAACAAACGGTTCAGAGCGAACATGGCCGAAGACGGAACTCTCTGAAATGGCGACTTTTGATTGGACAAGAATACATCTAACGGGCAAGAACGAACATGACATGCAAATGGCGGTCTCTGATTGGACAAGAGTCTTTCTTGAATTGTAAACATACCCAACGCGGCTCCCCCAGCGTGGGTATGTTATGATGGAGGAGAAAATAAACTATATAAAAAAAAAATTGCTGTTTTTGTTGTTCTCTCATGTGTCATCCTTGTTGTTGTTGTTGTTCTCTCTCCGGTCTATATCATGGTGTTATGCTAGAGCGTTAAGGCGTAACTATGAGCGTTGACGGACGTCACTGCATTTCCAATGAATTAATGACAATTCCATGAAAATCAGAGCTTTTGGGCTAATTCACCAGGGCGTTGAAGCGTTGAGCTTGGCGTTGGCGGGCGTTGCTACAAGATGACACCTCACACGACGCATTCGGACTAAGGATGATCCTCTCTACACCAAATACCTTCCTTCACTGCCCCAAAATGTCCACTTTCGCTACTACTCGTATCGATGATGGCCCCTCTGGGCCCCAAAACAGCCTCCCAGCGCTATTTACCTACTGCGCATGCGCGGAATGTTGAGAACAAACAACACACTAGTGTAGGCGCATGCTCCTCCATGTATGCATTGCATTGATACCTCACTCGACTCCATCGGACCACTAGGGGTCCACCTAGACCCCAAAACGTCTATTTCCATACACTTTCTCCACTGCGCATGCGCAGAATGACGTCAGTTTTACGTCACAGCCATACCTTCGGATGCTCCCTCACCACTGCTTTACAATGATACCTCACTCGACTCCATCGGACCATTCGTGGCTCACCTCGACCGCAAAAACCTCTAGCGGGGCCCATACAGGGTCCAGTTTTCGACACTACATGACCACATCCCGACAAAATGCCCAGTTTTCGACACCGGCCGTGCCGCCATCTGGAACCAGAAGACAAACGCCGCCATCTTGGATATGTCCCATAATGCACCGGGTCAAAATACGCGATTCTGATTGATGTCCAGAGGTCACGCCCCATTCACCCAAACCGGAAGTGACGTCATACCCCTCATTTTACATGCACCCATCCACTGCCCCTTCACATAAGCTTCACTTTGATACCTCACTCGACCCAATCGGACCATTATTGGCTCCCCTAGCTCCAAAATGTCTATTTTCATACCCTTTGGTCACCGCGCATGCACAGAATGCCGATATTTCAACCCCACACCCAGCCCATCAGATGCCCCTTCACGAATGCTTCACTTGGATACCTCACTCGACCCCATTGGACCATTAGTGGCTCCGCTAGCTCCAAAACGTCTATTTTCATACCCTTGGGCACCGCGCATGCGCAGAATGGCGATATTTCAACCCCACATCCAGTCCATCAGATGCTTCTTCACGAATGCTTCACTTTGATACCTCACTCGACCCCATCGGTCAATTAGGGGCTCCCCTAGCCCCAAAACGTCTATTTTCATGCCCTTTGGTCACCGCGCATGCGCAGAATGCCGCGATTTCAACCCCACACCCAGCCCATTAGATGCCCCTTCACATAAGCTTCACTTTGATACCTCACTCGACCCTATTGGTCCATTAGTAGCTCCGCTAGCTCCAAAACGTCTATTTGCATACCCTTGGGCCACCGCGCATGCGCAGAATGGTGACAACGCACGAGCCCCTAGTCCAGTCAGATGCCCCTTCACGAATGCTTCACTTTGATACCTCACTCGACCCCATTGGACCATTTGTGGCTCCCCTAGCTCCAACACGGCTATTTCCATACCCTTGGGCCATCGCGCATGCGCAGAATGCCGATATGTCAACCCCACACCCAGCCCATTAGATGCCCCTTCACGAATGCTTCACTTTGATACCTCACTCGATCCCATTGGACCATTTGTGGCTCCCCTAGCTCCAACACGGCTATTTCCATACCCTTGGGCCACACGAGTTGTCTCCCTTGCGTCAGTGCGTGCAGATGGCGCTATGGTTAGGATCGACGCCGTGATGTGGAAAGGGCGTCCCCACACCATCCTGGAGCCGCCATTTTGTTTGTTGATTTTCTGCGGAGATACACGGGACAATAAACACTCGACCCTAGGATGGTACAGATGCTAGACTGATCCTATTAACATGGTACAACACCTATAGATTATGTTTATTACTAGGACGTCAGCGAAATACTAGTACCCATCCTCCGCATGGCAGAACTGTACAACCCAGAACAAGTCTAGACATGTACAAAGGTCACGTGATCGTCATGGGAAACCCCCACTGGGGAATCCCCCTGGGAAACCCAGCCACAGTTCCTTGACCTCTGTGACCTTGAAATGAGGTCGAAATGAGGTCAATGCGAAGGAATTTCAGTTTTATATACTACTCAGGATATGTTGAAATCGTCTACAAAAAGTGAACCATCAATTGATTTATTCAGAACTGCAGCCAAGCTGTTGGTCTTGATACTAAACAGAGAAGTAGACAAAATACTGCCCTGTGGGACACCCTGCATGGTCTTGATCAAAATGATCAGACATTGTTGTACCCAAACGAATTTGGAATTGTCTGTCATTCAAAAAGTTGGAAATAAAAACGGGTAAACGGCTTTTTAATCCCATATTTTGAAGATCTTTCAGAATCTCGTATTTTCCTGTAGTATCATAGGCTTTTTCTAAATCAACAAGTGAGAAATGACTACATTGTAGTCAAAACCTGCGGCAGTGGCAATAATACAGTGAAAGACATATCAGCGGAGGTAGTGGTAATTGTAGAAAAAAGCGCCATCTGCCAGTGTTTTTATGCCAATGGAAGTAATTTTCAACTTGTAACCCACAATTGTAGGGATTGCGTAATAGTTCTGATACCATATATATATACTCACTTTCCCCATTTAAAATCGGACGATTTGACAGACGAACTCACCATGATCGCTTTGGCAATGTTTTGGTACAAGTATCGTGTATGCCAAGTTTCAAAACATTCGGTTCAGTCGTTACTTTTTGCAAATCAAAAAGGCTTTCAAATATTTGGAAATCCAAACAAATTTCGAGGATTTAGTCATAGCGCGAAAATCTGCGCTCCTCAGTCTCCCTTCTCGCTTAATTTGCCGATCAAAATGGAAATTTTTTATTTCCTTCAAAGTTATTTTTCAATAAATTTAGTATCAGATCTATGACTTCGATCTGTGAAACTACGGAATGGGATTTAAGGCTTTATCGAACTGTCCAAGAGGCATAATGACACTTTTTCACTATTCAAATTGAGGCCTGTTACAGTCTTGATATTCGATTAAAATAATTAATTAGGTTTCTGCATTTACGTTCGTTATGATCTGCGAACTAAAGACATGGTTTGCTTCTTCTATATAAATGATTAACTATTTCATTCTTAGGAAATATCATCTCATCTGACATGTTCGGCCAAGCCTTTTCGAAGGTTGCTAATTTTATTAATTTCTTTTCTTTAAAATCAAATTCTGCAAACAAGAAACATTTCTAGACAGTATCTATGGATATCTTCCTATACTCAATTCGCGAATATGTTTGTCACTAAGTCATTCCGAAGGTGATTCAAGTGCGAAGTTTCGGGGCTAGTTCACTAAACAAGGTCTGTGTGTAACAGAATGATGTCGAATTCTCGTTATTATCTATTGATACATCAAATTGTTGCATTCGCGAAAATGACTGCCAAGTTAAAGTCAATGCGAAAGGTATCTAAGTATCAAAATCAAACTCAAAAACCCCTCCAGGAAAACAAAGGCCCTAGCTTTTGGCCACGAGGTCAACTAGATCGTTTTTATGGCCAGTATCTGCTATATATGACGTAATTCCATTCGTAAAACTGATTGACAAAGTAACGTATAGAATTTTGTATAGAACCAGTAAATTCTAGCAGAAATGGGCTCTGACTTGAGAGAATGATGTCAAATGCAATATGTTTCTGCGCATTGTCTGCTGATACACATAAGTATTGAATTTACGGAAGTGATTAATGCTATTCTAAAGGGATTCTGAGTGCGGAAGAGGACGGGAACATCAATACCAGCGAATCAAGGCCCTGGCTTGCGAGAATGAGGATAGAGAGGCTGTGTTCCGACAGAGAATCATTCAAAATAGCTATTTGCCAAATGTCATGCTTGTAACCGAAAGTGCACAATATAACTGCACGACTGCGAGGTATTGTTCGCGCACAGGGGTGTCTAACTCATTAAATACTACATAGTCATTTCTGTCTCTTCCAAGTGGGCTACCATTTGAAATTGTCCGGTAATGAGCGAGTCCATCTGAATCCTTTCGTCGGCAAAATAAGCATTCAAGATTCAAGATTTTATTGTACAAACACCAGTCAAAGGCAGAGTACAAAATTTTAAGAGGAATACAACAAGAGAAACAATTGCACAGTGACATGAATATTAATATTTATATATATGTTATATCTGAGAGATATGTTATATCTGAGTGTTACCGTTGATATTAGAACCTTGATTTTTGGCATGAAGGTGCATTAGGGGACTGTTACCAGCATGTTTCGAGCTGACCTACTTTTGATGAAAATTTCTGGTGATTTTTAATTAAAATCACTGGTGAAACTAACTTGAGCCGTGCCCATCTTAATATAGGCAGGATTTCAACCGGGGGTCCAAGAGTTCAGCGTGCGTCGGAGTCCTAATGCATACCCTACTTCTTATGTCCTGTGACGTTACTCACACTGGGCATGAAGGTGCATTAGGGGACTGTTGCCAGCATGTTTCGAGCTGACCTACTTTTGATGAAAATTTCTGTTGATTTTTGATTAAAATCACTGGTGATTCTAACTTGGGCCGTGCCCATCTTAATATTGGCAGGATTTCAACTGGGGGTCCAAGAGTTCAGTGCGTGTCGAAGTCCTATGCCTACCCTACTTCGTAGGTCCTTTGACGTTATTCACACTATTCTCATGTATAATAAATCCAATCCGGAAATTAACGAAGCAATAATTCATTCCACCGAATATAGTTGCAAATGAATTCAAAGGCGCTTGAAACAGTGTTGTCATGTGAGATTGGAGGTTGAAAAGAAAAGTGTGGCAGAGATCACACTCTCTTAGCGCATGCGCATTTCAAAAAGTCACAAGAAGAAGAACAACAAGAACAACAACAACAACAACAACGCGAGCCTCCCGTAGACCTGCGTGCCGCAGGTAAAAAAGATAGAAACCACATGTTCATTCTTAGCGAAAGCATTCTTGACATACGAATCTAATCTGACTAAATGATCAATGGTACTTCTATTTTTACGGAAACCAGCTTGAATATCAGTAAGTTTCTTTTCAGTTTGCAAGTACCAAACAAGGAGATCATTTATCATGCGTTCCATTGTTTTGCAGACACAGCTAGTCAGAGAAATCGGACGATAATTTCCAGGGTCTGTATGGTCACGGCCAGGCTTTGGTACTGGTATAACTATATGGCATTATGCCATGACGGAGGAAAGTCTTCTCTTCTCCAAAGTCTATTGAATATGCGTAATAGAATTTCTAAAGAAGATTCCGATAGATGTTTCAAAAGCTGACAATGAATATTATCAGGGCATGCAGCAGGATCGTTAGCTTTTGTGAGAGAAGCATGAAGTTCGTCAATTGTAAACATAGTGTTATAGCCTTCATGGTTACGGAATTGAAATCAAAGTGGTAAAAGAGGTCAAATTCCTAGGCATATTGTTTGACCAACGACTAACTTTCAAATCACATATAAATTGCTTAAAAGCCAAATGCACGAAAGCTCTAGATTTGTTGTAAGTAGTTGCCAGCTATAAGTGGGGAGGAGATCAGCAAACCCTTCTCCATTTATATCGATCACTTGGTCGTTCCAAACTCGATTATGGTTCTATTGTTTACAATGATGCAAGCAAGTCACATCCGGTCCACAGACTTCAATCTGACGTTAACTGCTCTTTCTCGACTACTTTTGAATATCCTATGTTTGAATATTTAGCCATCAACACTCGTCAAATAATGTCGTTCAGAGTTCTGATCAAACGCTCATCTGAAAAAGAACAGTTGCAAGAGCTGAATCATCGTCTACAAGTCCACTACATCACAAAGCTCTGGTATATACGACCTGTAGTGCTAGCTTTGTGATCTTATCAACTCGGCTATCGAAGATGGGGCTAATAGATTTGAATTCTTTGTTTGTCATCATCCTCTATTTGCAGGTCTGGATACCCTGTACCACCCTGCAGACAAGCACACACTGTGCGACTATTATATGAGCTGTCTGTTCAAAGGTTAGAGAGAACCACCTCTCTAAAATTGAGGTAAAAAGGTCGTTTTTGTCCAATAAATTCAAGAATACATCGAACGAAGAGACATCCGCCATAGGCAACCATGAACATATAAATCTGCATCGGATGGTATTGAAAAGACAAATTGTCGTCTATCTAATTTGCATAATAATACACTTGTTTGGTTCTCTGTTAACAATTAGATTATGTCACGTTCATAGCAAATCCACTGTTATAACATATAAGTTGGAGCGTTATGATGAATAAGTCAATAGTTATTAAGCAAAAACGACCTTTTTTTACCTCCATTTTAGAGAGGTAGTTCTCTCTAACCCGTTTAAATCATTATCCGTAGTCCCGGTTCGGCTGATAAAGCCAATCCATGACAGAAGACGAATTCGCCATAACGAACATCAGCCTTATTGATAGGCGTTCCGAACAGCCTTCCTGACCTCCTGACCTCCTGACCTTTCCGAATATTCCATATTTGAGCGAATTAAACGCCAGTCAATTCATTGTATACTTCGTCCCCTCTGTTTTGAATTCAATTGTTCGTAGCCGTATTCGTTTTAACTTACGAGACGCCCACATGTCGTTTCCGCCCGGAACTTCAAAGAGTTTGTCCTCCAGCTTTTCTCTGCATAAACCAGGCCTTTGTCAAGATATATGGGATCATACGAAGGTGGCGTTCCACACTAGAGAACGCCGAACGTTGGTTATTTAAAAGGGACGGTTCGATTAGTAGCTGTACAGCCCACGTATGCATGCAGAACTGGTGCAGAGTTTTCAGACGTTCAAAGTAACAGCCAATGAACGGACGGCGTTGCATCCTGCTTCTCCGTGTTCAGAGACAAGCTGGTAAAAAAATAGGCCTCAGCTTCTTAGACAGCCTGTCGTAAGAGGTGACTAACTGGGGCACCCGTAGGGTTCCCAAGCGAAAATGAATAGGGCCCCACCCATGGGTTCCCAGGTGTAAAAAGGATTAAGACCCTACCGTGGGGTTCCCGGGTGTGAAAAGGAATGAGCCCCAAATTTAGTGATATGACTGAAAAAAAGTTGAAAGCGACGTTAAATAATAATCACTCACTGTAAGTTTATTGTGAGAAAATTCTGTAGGTCGATCTCTTGGATGTCATTGAGTGAATTACACATGGGCGTGATGAAAACAATCACTTACACTATAAACTGCCTGGCTTCTAATTTGTTTAAACATGGGTTTTTATGGAAAGGTCTGGTCTCTTTTAGGGCTGTCAAACCCATATTCTGCGATGGCACGGCTTTGTCAGACGAATCATGGTCAGAAATGATGTTTATGATGGGCGGCGTTTGAAATGGGGATCAAGAAATCGTTTCACAATGTCTATGAATGTACGTCTAGATAGAACACAATCTCACCCGTGAATCATCATGAATAGCGTAATAACAATGGAAGTAGTATATAAAGGGCAGATCCGGTCGTATTTCTGCGGTGGAGGGAAAAAGTAGCGTACATGTGACGTCATGACGTCACATCCGGGTCAAATGTCTTTCCGGGTCAAAGGTCAAAGCTCACTTCAAAAACTCATAGAGAAGAAGTCACGTGACTTCCGATATCCATCTGCGCATGCGCAATCGGGGAATACTAGAATGGCCTTTGAATGGTCAATTTTGGATCGAGGTGGGCCCATATTGGGCCTGCGGTCTCAAGGAGGGTGCGTCTTGAAGCCCTTGGTGTGTAGAGGACGCTTGGAGTGGTTTAGATGGACAGTGACGTCATGCTACGCATGAGCTGTAGAGGAGTATTAGCGAAAGTGGGAATTTTGGTGGTGCGCAGGACATATTTGAGTGATTGAGGGGCTACTCTTGGTCGAAATGTAGTATGTATAGGGTGTCATATTGAAGACAATGGTACGAAGATCACGACCTTGGGGATGACCACGTCATCTGTGACGTCCCTGGTGACGTCATCAGTAGGAGTAATAGCGAAAGCGGGTATTTTGGGGGCGTGAAGGGAAGATTTTGGGCGATCGAGGGACCATCCTTCGCAGTCCAAATGGATCGTGTGAGGTGTCGTATCTAACCCACTGGTGTGTGGACAATGCTTGAGGTACTTTAGACGGGAAGTGATGTCATGGCGCCAACACAGTCTGGCAGTAGTAGCGAAGCGGGCATTTCGGGGATAGGCATTAGCGTGTTTGAATGTTTTAAGGGGTATTCTCGGTTCAAATTACCACACTCGTGGTGTAGACTACGAATTGAGGGATGTCCACGTGACTATGACGTCATCAGTAGTAAACAAAGCGTCGCTCGGGTAATCCCTTGATATGACTACACCCCTATAAACTGGGAGGTGACTAGTGAACCCTGGAGTGTATGTCAGCTCTGAATACCTGAACTGGCATACTGGTGGTGTTGGGTTGGACATGAGAGTAGCATGGTAGAGTTACCTCCCCTCGAACGTTACGTCATTGTGATATCAGTCCAGTGGTTGCTTTTTAGCCACCAGACGTCGTCATTTTTCCCCACTTCTTGCATATCGCTCCAATTTAGAGAAAGCACATTGTTTGGATGTGCATGTGAGACTAAGCGGCTACCTGCACACCAATCCACTGCGCCATTGGGCATGTCGAGCCTGGAGTGCACCATGGAGTTGGATACATGGTCGTCGTAGGGTAGGGATACTATACGTATGAGTTATATGCGTCTGCCGCCTGCATGGGAGAGACTCTGAAATATTGCCCACCGGGTGTCTAATGTATTAGAGCACCAACTGACCGTGTACCTCTACACATGAGTAGGCCGACACACATTCAGCATACGTACTTATACAGACCTTAATCACCCATAGTGTCACAGACATCGTTCATGCATAGCTGTAAGACCTTTTGTAGTGTTACCAACTACACTCGTCATAGAGCGTCAGCGTGATGTTATAAGGCACAGATTCAGTGTTAAAGAGCGACACTAGTGCTAAATAGCGTCTGTGTTGAGTTATAGAGCAGCAGTATGGTCTTAGAGAACAAGAGTGGGGCCAGGGGTCATGTGCGTAGGGGTTATGAAGTGGATTCATAGACTAGGGTGGTTGACGGGTGCGAGTTCATGACACTGTCCGTGTTGAAGCTGATGTTCAGTTGGGATGTACATAACGGGGGTCATGGAGTGTGACATGAAAATTGAATTGGTCTGAGTTGGGTTGGGGCGAACAGCCAATCGGCGGTCTAAACTCTAGATGACTCTTGTCATTGGAGGTGGAGTGAGCAGCCAATCGGTGATCTAAACTCAATATGGGTCGTTTCATTGGGGCTAGAGTGAATGTCCCTTGTCATTCTAGACTGGGTGTGGCATGATTCTCGTCTCTGATCGTGAGTAGCCAATGGGAGCTGAGATGTAGGTTGATTGACACGTGAAGAATCGTCCAATCCCCGTGCTAGGCAATTTTATCCTGACGTCATTGATCGCTGGAGTCCACACGGCTTTCTCTCTCATGGCGCTATAAAATGGAGTGGTTTTGGATCTTTTTTACCAAGCTGACTACCAGACCAATTAGACTAGTCACACCAGCTAGCTTACTCGACGAGATGAATAATGTTACTACAGATGGAGCCTTACCTGTCTGTATAAGACCTGTCGGTATGGGTCCATGATGATATGGCGGTCTTCATAATCAACGATAATGAACCGGAACCTAATAACACACACCTTTACAGCAAGGCGAGGGTCGTAGAGACTATATCTCCAGACTACGTACCAGAGCGATATGGCTTCAATTTTACCGCTGATCCACCCACACCTTCATATACACCTGGCGACAGGTGAGCGATACTGCACAACAAACCGAGGTTGTGCATCAAGTCATGCTCGTCCGCTCAATGACCCTTATTATCCACCTGAATGTCGAATGGAAACATGGACCATTCATACGAACCTAACACCACTCGCCTAAGACCACTCCATCATGCTAGAAAACGAAAAGGGGAAAATACCTGGAACTCTTCGCTATCGCCTGGAACAAACTGGTGGATAAATTCGATGGCATCGAGGCACTCATCCGGCGAGAGACTGATACGGAGACGCGCCTCCAAATCCACTGTGATGTATTTGTGATGCTTTAAACAATGGTGTGGTACTGCACGGGTGCATTTGAGAATCGGGAAATCTTATTCCGGAAAGGAGAAGCTGTATCCAACTTATCAAGGGGCTGTAATGCTGCCACCTGCATGGGAGAAACTCCGAAATATTGCTCACCAAGTGTCTAATGTATTAGAGCAGCAACTGACCGTGTACGTCTATACGGACTACCTCCAGACATACCTGATGTACCTTCGATCGGCCTTGGGCAGCGTACGACCCGATCATTGTCCCGGGTGTCGACAGAAGAGCTTGAGTCAACGAGATCACACATGCCTAGATACCTACGTGACAGAGACAAAGTCCTCGAGGCGCTAGCAGCGATTCACAAGACATTTCCGTGTCTGTCTCCAGCCCGAAATCTCGCCACTAAGTGTCATAGTTTTTTTTTATCGAGGTTTGGCGGCAAGGAGGTCCCACGGTTCCAAAAAGCCTCGAAACGTGAATTACAAGCATGAACCCCGCAGTGGATGTGATAGATTGATTTCCCACTCACTGCCAGGTACGAATGGATTGGACAAGCGCCGTGGGGCATTGGCACGGACGACTTCTGATTGGACAAGACAAAAACACACAATAATTGTAAAACACACTCACAACGGCTCCCCGAGCGTGGGTGTGTTGTGATGAAGGGGATAAAGAATTGATTGACCTATAGTCCTTGTTATTGTTGTTCTCGTATTGGACTAGCCAATCAGAACAGGGTTTAGCACGGACGAAACCCATGGAGCTACCTCTAGGTTTGCGTGTGTGTGCGTGCGTGCTGGGGTGTGCGCGTGTGCGTGTGTGAGAGAGTTTGTGTACGGTCAACAGTGTTAGGGCGTCATTGCGTAAAGACGGGCGTTCGATGCGTTAAGGCCGATGCTGAGTGCGTTACCGCGGTGGGTCAATAATTCACTCTCAACGGATTCGAACCCTTTCAAACCGACTGGTTTCATTGTGTATGGGTATAGTTTCCCAATGGTGGTCGACAAGAGATGTTTCCCTTGACGTCCCATCAGTACAATGTAGCTTCAATATGACAAAATGTAACTCATATCCTTACTCTGCGACGATCATGTACCCAACTCGATGGTGCACTCCAAGCTCGACATGCCCACTCGGGTAGTGAATTGTGGTGCAGGCCTAGTCCCACGTGCATATCCAAAAAATGCGCTTTATCTACTCCTGATGTCACAGTGACGTCACTTTCAAGGGGAGGTAACTATATCATGCTACCCTCATCTCCATTCCAACAAGTATGTCTGAGTTCAGGTATTCAGAGCAGACATACACTTCAGGGTCCACTGGTAACCCACTATGGGTTAGTGTATCAAAGGCGCACCCGGACGCACTACTCCAGTTGGATTTTACCTCAAGAGAGCTTCAAAATGACACCCTGCATGGCCCATTTGGACTCAGAATGGTCTCTCAGTCGCTCAGATATGCCCCTGCACACCTCCAAAACGTCCATTTTATTTACTACACCCCAACTGCGCATGCACAGATTAACCCGTATGAACCCATGTACTTCAAGATCCTCATGGTACTCATATGAACAGTCACAATCAAAGCGTGACTGAGATATATCATTCTTTAGATGACGACTTTACAACGAATATTATGGATTAAGAATACTGATCAGCGATACGGATTTGATATTTTTGGAACATCATGATGTCTTGCCCGCATCATTGAAAACTGTTGACCGCTTCTCTCTTGCAGGAAACAAGCCTATGTTTATGTATACTATGATTGTCTTTTTGAATTTGGTGCTAATACTGTTATATGGAATATGGAATAGGTCTTTGGATTATGGACGCGGATATTCTCTAATGGACGACGGCTGAATTATGGATGACGGATTAGACGCTTGTAATTTCAATTAAAAACACGCCAGTTTGACTCTACTCCACGAAAGCTTCAATAGGACGCCCCACAAGCCCCATTTGCACCACGGATGGTCCCTATCTCGCTCAAACACGTCACTGTCCAACCAGAAAATTCCATATTTCGCCGCTACGGTCTAACTGCGCATGCGCAGATTGACGGCACCTCCTGTTCATGTCACGCCGGTCTATCCCACGAAGGCTTCAATAGGATATCCCACACTGTCCATTTGGACCAAGGAAGGTTCCTAGATTGCCCAAACACGTCATTGCTAACGCTCAAAATATCCTCTTTCTATACTACTGCCCAACTGCGCATGCCAAGCATGACGCGACATCCAATAATGATCCATATCAGTCAATCTACATATCGCGGTGATACCCCACACGGTCCATTTAGACCAAGGATGGTCCCCCGATCGCCCAAACATGTCTCTTCTCGCCCCCAATATACCCGCTTTCGTTACTAATCCTACTTACGTCATCAAATAATAGGCATCCATAAAGAAGTATTCTACATACCGGCTTCATTTTGACACCCTACGCACTATATTTGGACCGAGAATAGCCCCTCAATCGCTCAAATATGCTCCGGTGCACCTCCAAAATGCCCACTCTCGTTACTACTCCTCGGCTGCTCATGAGCAGCATGGCATCACTGCCCATCCAAGCCACAACTATCGTCCTCCGCATGCCAAGAGCTTCAAGAAGACACCCTCCCTGAGCTGGTTGGCCCAATATGGGCCCACCTCGACCCCAAAATGATGATTCAAAGGCCTTTTTTCAACTATTTCCCCGACTGCAATCGCAGATGGATACCGGAAGTCATGTGACTTCTTCTCTAAGACCGCCGGAAATGAGCTTCGACCTTTGACCCGGTGGTGACCTTTGACCCGAATGTGACATCATGACGCCACATTTTCCCTCCACCACAGAAATACGACCGGATATGCCCTTTATATACTACTAATAGAGGAATAAATCATTTATAGAAACATTGTACACTTTAAACTTTTTCGCCTGGTATATGCCTTTTTCAGATTACAATTGTGGATTTCCCCATGTACGAGTTGCTGGATCAACATCGAATAATGGAACCAGGATCGCTGACCGATTTCCCCAAACTGATCGCCTTCCTGGAGAGATTCGAGGCCCTGTCCAAAATAAAAGAATACATGAGCTCGGACAAGTTCATGACTCGTCCAATCAACAGCAAAATTGCTCAATTCAAGTAAGCGAAGACCTTGACATTGGAGCATCGAACTTTAGGAACAGGGCAAGAAAAAAAGCATATTAATTATTTTAGTCAGAATGAACCATAATCTTGATATATTAAGGTAATGTTCCCGCTTTGTATATGTCGCTGTATTATCACGGTTTGAAGGTCGCATCTTGTGATCAACCACCTCACTGGGCATAAAAATACCTCTGCCACCAGTCGGATGTTTGGACAGAATTCCCGCCCGAGTAGCACACCGCCGGAAGTGACATCGTATTTAGTAAAATCGATGTTTGCCGGACATTTCCATTACTTTTCAATTCTGCATAACACCTTTGTTAACCTAGCGTTAGAAAGAATGATCTGGAGATTATCTGGAGAGAGTCTGAAAAGTAGTTCGCCCATGTGCACAACTGAAGGAGTTGTTTCTGCCGGATTCAAACTGAACCGTGTGTACGTAGGTTTTTCCATTTGCGTCACAGCAACTTCGTAAAGGTCATTTTCCGCTGTTGTGGGCAGGGGTGAAGTGGAGTGAGCCTGTGAAACGGAGCATGCGCTGTAGGAAGGTTGCCTAGATCAAGGACCTAGTGACCCAGTTTCACGCCTACACTCTCAGAAATATTCAGGGAATTATCCTGAGTAGATCAGGCTGCACATCCACAACTCAATTTCAGGGATTTTAACTGAAATCCAGGGATAGTTTCCTGAATTTCAGAAAAAAGATCCCTGAATGAGAGGATTTTTCCTGAAATTCAGGCAAATTTACCACCCTGATTAGTAAGTTCACGACCCTATTCAGGTACGTAAAATCCACAGGCCCCAGTGTCTGGACAGTAGAATTTAAATTCAGTATAATTTAAATAATTTAATTTTTTTTAAGTCATCCTAAAATTCAGGTAATTTAGCTTTAATTCATGGATGATATACCTGAATTTCAGTAAATTATCACTAGATTTCAGGTAAAATCCCTGAAATTGAGTTGTGGATGTTCAGCCTGATCTGTTCAGGATTATTCCCTGAATATTTCTGAGAGTGTAGCTATACATTTGCGTACACTTCGCCATCCAGTCTTACCGCGTATAGATGACCGAAATGGTTACAGGTTGCTAGCTATAGTGTCATAAACAGGCCAATCAGAGTTGCAGACTGATGACTTGAATCTCCAATTCCGTTGAGTACGACCGTTAATCGGGGAACTTAACACGCAACGACATATACAAAGCGAAGCGTTCATATGTATGTTTCAAGCTAATTTATTGAAAGATTGACCGAATCAGAATGTATCAACTGATATATCTACCTGTCGCATTCTGTCGCATTCAGCCGTCCTGTGTCAGTTGCCAATACATCGTACCAGTCGGCTGTTCACATCTTCGTTACACCAAACCAATTTCTACGTTCCCACTTCGAAGTTCAGAGGGTGAGCGTAGAAAATGGCTTGGTGAACGAAGATGGCTGGTCAACGAAGTCCATATTACTACATACTGTACAATAATACAGGATGATAGGGATAGACGATAGCATAAGTTGATTTCCTTTCACTGTCCTATCTCTCTCATTATGCAAATCACGCAACGAATCGGGAAACATTGCGCAATATTCTTTGGATTTTATAGGTTTGAATAAAGATTATTGTGAATGTATATATGTTATGTTATCTTGATCATGTTGATATTTGAAACTTAGCTGATGAAAATCTCGCTGAACAGTGATTTTCATTGCTGCGTAGATGAATACACGGAAATATTTCAGTAACTCTGCAATCTTATTAAACTTAAAGCGGCTGCTTTGCTTTGTACAAAAATGTATATTTTTATTGCAAAACTTGTTATAACTTAGACTGAGTTTTTATTTTAACACAAGTGCAACTTTAACGTTTTGTCGTTGTTATTCAGGATGTTTTCTCGATGTGTATACCATTTTAACATTATTTTGTAATGTTAATGTACAATGTTCTATGAGGCGCCGTTTGTGACAATATTGTCAACGACAAATATATAGAGTTGAAACCAAAATATAAAGTCGCCGTTTGTGACAATATTGTCAACGACAAATATATAGAGGTGAAACCAAAATATAAAGTCGCCGTTTGTGACAATATTGTCAAACACAAATATATTGTTAAAACCTTTGTAAATATATATAAAACGATATAAATAGGGCCTATATATAAAGTTTGTTTTTTTTAATTTTTATAAATATTTTTTGAACATAAATAACGATAGGAAGTTAAGACGTTATATTTAACGTAAATATAAAGTACACGAACTTGTAAAGTGTACATGTAAACCGGATATGCCCAAAGGAAGCTGCGCAATCGATGTGCGCGCGAGTAATACTGGTTAATCAAAACTGCAACTGGGTTCTGAAGCGAAACTATGACAGCGGTGAAAGCCACTCGCATGTCACAGATGTGTCGAATCAAACAATAAGATCACGTACCTGAACATATATCAGTTCACTGCCATAGTGATTTAGTGAAGGCCTATTCCAATTTTCAACAATTACTGTTATCATTTACAATCGTACTTCAGAGTTATCACATCAATTAGATATAAATACATCTACTTATAAATCACCATAAGGTATCCTAGCCTGCAGCCAATATCACGGCCTGCCCCTTTGATGTTCAATCTGCGATTCCGTCGGCCAAGTCGCTGGTTGCTATTTGCCGCATAGAAACATCAACAGAAGTTGAAATAAAACATGAAAATAACGATATATTAATTATGCGCAACACAAATATTAGGCAATTTGAAATCATACTGAATATGAGCATATTTCATTGACTAGAATATGACCATTCATAGCCTAGTTATAGGATTTGGAATTATATTGTCGTTTTGTATCATTTATCGTTTTTCGATAATTTCCGCATTTCCAAACAAGACAAAAATTAGCAGGGAATTTGGTATAAGTACAGCGAATGTGGAAACTAATGGCTCATGAGGAACCGGTTGCACAATGCTTGTATCATCAAACGTACCTTTCTCAAATTATGAAAGAACAATGGCACCTACTGTGGGAACCACCAGTGTGGATTGTATTGTTGCGTTCACCGTTCCTCGTTTTCATTAACGAGATCATTTATTATAGCATGATACGCTTACTTGATCTCAAACTTTTTAGGTTTTAAGTTAGTATAACGTAATTTGAATAAAATGAACTGTTGATATTCGTAAGCGGTAATTACTGGGTTCAATCCCTGGCCGGGTCATACCAAAGACTTGAAAAATGGAACTTGTTGCTTCCCCGATGCCCATCAAGAACCCATCGGGCCAGAAGTGCTCTTCAATACACACGTATTGAAGATCAATTAGCGATTAGCACGCAGGGGTAAAACGGCTTCGACTGATTCCTCAGTTACTAGTAACAGCTTCGAGGCAGCGCAAAAGTGAAAAAAGGCCAATGTAATGTTCCTCATGAGCCATTAGTTTCCCATTCGCTGTACTTATACCAAATTCCCTGCTAATTTTTGTCTTGTTTGGAAATGCGGAAATTATCGAAAAACGATAAAATATACAAAACGACAATATAATTCCAAATCCTATAACTAGGCTATGAATGGTCATATTCTAGTCAATGAAATATGCTCATATTCAGTATGATTTCAAATTGCCTAATATTTGTGTTGCGCATAATTAATACATCGTTATTTTCACGTAGAACTACTGCGCATGTTTTATTTCAACTTCTGTTGATGTTTCTATGCAGCAAATAGCAACCAGCGACTTGGCCGACGGAATCGCAGATTGAACATCAAAGGGGCAGGCCGTGATATTGGCTGCAGGCTAGGATACCTTGTGGTGATTTATAAGTAGATGTATTTATATCTAATTGATGTGATAACTCTGAAGTACGATTGTAAATGATAACAGTAATTGTTGAAAATTGGAATAGGCCTTTACTAAATCACTATGGCAGTGAACTGATATATGTTCAGGTACGTGATCTTATTGTTTGATTCGACACATCTGTGACATGCGAGTGGCTTTCACCGCTGTCATAGTTTCGCTTCAGAACCCAGTTGCTTTTTTTTTTTTTTTTTTTTAAAGTACAAACCCGTGGGCATTTATTAATGATTTCAGCAGCCACGATTTTACATTGCCCTATACAGACTCACGTGGCTATGAGGTAAAGAGCTTATTATTAGGATATAACAGTTTTTCAATGGAAATTATCTTTTTATACCTGCGGTAACTTATGCCCAAATAAACATCCCTTTGAAAATATATATACAAGTCGGCATACATTCATTGTTCAGCCGCCGTTACCCACACATAATTGCAATAAATATATATCCTCAAACATCATGCCTCTGTGATGTCTGTCAGGGGCCCCCATATCTTGATAAACTGTTTCATGTTCTTATTTTGTGTAGCAATAAATTTTTCAGTTGCAGTTTTGATTAACCAGTATTACTCGCGCGCACATCGATTGCGCAGCTTCCTTTGGGCATATCCGGTTTACATGTACACTTTACAAGTTCGTGTACTTTATATTTACGTTAAATTTAACGTCTTAACTTCCTATCGTTATTTATGTTCAAAAAATATTTATAAAATTTAAAAAAAAAACAACTTTATATATAGGCCCTATTCATATCGTTTTATATATATTTACAAAGGTTTTAACAATATATTTGTGTTTGACAATATTGTCACAAACGGCGACTTTATATTTTGGTTTCACCTCTATATATTTGTCGTTGACAATATTGTCACAAACGGCGACTTTATATTTTGGTTTCAACTCTATATATTTGTCGTTGACAATATTGTCACAAACGGCGCCTCATAATGTTCCACTAATGCACTATGTTCAAATTATTAAGAGCCGTGTTTTTTCTTATTTTTTTTTTTTTTTTTACTATATCTCTCTCTCTCTCTCTCTAGCTGTTACGCGCCGAGTATACAAATGTTTTCTATCGGTAGTGATCCTAAAATGTCGCTGGATGCATATACGCAAGACACGCGAGTAGGCCTAAATACCACGTGTTCACAAATACACGTCATGCTTATATATATATATATGCTTATTTGTTATCCAAAGCCGTTATTCAATACACCGTCTAAGAAGTACTCAATAACGTCTAATATCGCATCCGCTATGTTGTTTTAGTATACGTGAATCATCTCTACAATGTCAGTGGTAGGTCGTCTCATATTTAAAAGTTTGTAACTATTGTCATCCCCCCCCCGAGATATAAACATACCTCCTTGCACAGATGAGTCATCTCTCATGACACGGTGTATATCGTATTACGAATGCAATGTCTCTGTTATTCCACCGCTCGATTGTCACTATTGTATGCACGTGGGTGCTTATATCAGTTGGTATACATAAAAAGGCAATATGTACATTGTGTTGTTCTCGTCTTTCGTGTCTCTTAACCAATCTGTCAAAAAGAATGCTCAGCTAGCGGTGTTGTACCACCCGAACAAACGATATTTGATCTAAACCGTGACTTATCAAGAGATCAGTTTTCCCGTCTACTTTAATAAAATACATTCAATGATAATACCCATGTGTGTTTTGCAGAAGAATGTCACCTATGCAAGTATAGGGAAAGAAGGTATGTGATTGGTTGGCTCTTACGTCCTAAATTCTGTTCTCGGCATTTTTAAATACTGGTTTCACTTGGGAACGAATTTGGCGTAGTTTGTGTCATAAGTCTCTCAAAGAATCGGTCTCTAATCAAGCCAATGTTTTAGCTGACGGGGCTCATTCCATACAATACCTCGTTCAGTATCATCCCTCTCTATACAGCTTATTTCATCGGTTGGTTCTCGTCGATAGAACATTTGGCATTTCCGAGATATAAACCTACAGATCTACCCTGATAAAGCCATGATGATGTCACTGGTATATTCAAACGCCTTCATTGTAAGGTATCCATTATTCAAAGTCCCATATCTCTAACCTCTGTCCTTCGCGAGATATCGGCTATTGTCGATTTTGATGACGTCATTTCCGGTTGATCTACTTCGATCGTGAAAATTCTCTTCTGAACCCTCGGGGAATCCAGTCACCTAGTTTCGTCACACAGACGTCAATTTGTAGAATCAGTCATAGGGGCAAAGGTCATATGTAGAGGAAAATCATCTCCCATGTTAAAGAGATAGGCGGTTAGACGCCCCTTACTACTCACATCACTAATTTGCGCACGACGTTAACGACCTGTCTCCCTTGAAAGGTATTCATGGTTAGACTATCACAGCACTTTCAGGATAGTAGTTCGTCCAATTGTAGAATTGTATAAATGTTCACTTCACAGCAATTTCAGGATAGTAGTTCGTCCAATTGTAGAATTGTATAAATGTTCACTTCATAGCACGATAGTTGAGCTATAAAAATGTTGAGTGGTTCCAATTGATTGTTTATTAATATGTACTCCTATGGAGGTGCCTCTCTCAAAGGGGGAAATTACGAACTGAACTGAACTATGGCTCTAATATTAGGTTTAAGTGACGAGGTGGGGCTCACAAAATAAAGGGTGGGGCGCATAGCTTCATATGAATGCGTTATTATGTGAGATTTACCTTTAATATATATATAGGCCTGTGTGTGGAGTGGAGCATTAAGATGGATATACCCGAAAATCTGATTAATCAAATTTTCCCACCCTTGTCAATCTTTTGGCGATTTCTTCCTAATGGCTTGGACTATGGTCATGAACTTTCAATCACTTGTTCATCTGGACACGAGGAAGATATTGAAAAAAGAAATATTTTATTATCATATTTAAATTTATTTTGTACCTTTGTTATATTTTGAGTGCCTAAATGGATGCCAGTACAAAGGCCTTAAGTACAAGAACCCCAGTAGTATATAAAAGGCTTTTCAGGTACCGTTTTCCAGGGAGGTAACTCTTGGTGCCCCTTTTTTCCAGGTTAAAGTATAGGGGCGCCACATCGTCTTTCACCTCTGTGGCGCTGTGGCGCCAGGGGGCGCCACCAGCTCAAGGTCACGTGGAGGTCAAAAGTAGTTCCGGCAACCTTTAACCTTTGTATTCTTCCGCGGTCTGGTGGTGATGCCGTCACTTCCGCGGACAGAAAGTAGTCCCATGTCAACCAAGTGACTTCCAATGTTAATGTATACGGGGAATGCCTAAAAAGAATATGGGAATAGACGTTTTGAGACCGGGGTGGGTCCCTAGTGGACCGAATGGGTCGAGTGAGGTATCAAAGTGAAGCGCTCCTCGAGGGCCATTCAGTCATGGGTGGGTGCATGTAAAATTAGAATTTTTTCCCGAAGCTATAAAAAGCGAAACACGGACTTTACCCATAAAATAGGGGAAAACCCCTATCAACTCTAGCCAAAAGGGCTTATCGGGGCCTGCCTATCAAGTCAATGGGGTGGGTGCATGTAAAATTAGGATTTTTTTCCGAAAATATAAAAAGCGGAACACGGATTTTACCCCTACAATAGGGGGTCTGTATTATACAATATAAGGGAAAATGCCTGTATGGGGTATGGGGATGATCAATTTTTTTTGGGGGGGTCTCGTTTTTCTCGTCTCGCCGAGAAAATCACAATGGGAGGGGTCCCGGAGCGAATCGATGAATTTTTTGGGAAAAGTCACCAAGGTCTGTATATAGGCTCATACTGGCTATATGGGGGGAGGGGTGGTCAATTTTTTTTGTGGGTGTTACTATGGCTTGTGGGGTCTCGTTTTTCTCGTCTCGCCGAGAAAATGACAATGGGAGGGTCCTGAGCAACCGAGATTTTCTTTGGGAAAGTCACTGAATATATAGCCCTGAAGTATAGTGCCATACTCACATATGGGGGAGGGGTGGTCAATTTTTGTGGGTGTTACTATGGGTTGTGGGTCTCGTTTTTCTCGTCTCGCTGAGAAAATGACACTGGGAAGGGTCCTGGAGCGAATGGCGAAATCTCGGGAAAAGTCCACCGGTATATAGGCTCATACTGGCTATATGGGGGGAGGGGTGGTCAATTTTTTTTGTGGGTGTTACTATGGCTTGTGGGGTCTCGTTTTTCTCGTCTCGCCGAGAAAATGACAATGGGAGGGGTGCCGGAGCGAATCGGTGAAATTTTTGGGAAAAGTCACCGAGGTCTGTATATAGGCTCATACTGGCTATATGGGGGAGGGGTGGTCAATTTTTTTTGTGGGTGTTACTATGGCTTGTGGAGTCTCGTTTTTCTCGTCTCGCCGAGAATATGACAATGGGAGGGGTCCCGGAGCGAATCGGTGAAATTTTTGGGAAAAGTCACCGAGGTCTGTATATAGGCTCATACTGGCTATATGGGGGAAGGGGTGGTCAAATTTTTTTGTGGGCTTTGCTATGGGTTGTGGGGTCTCGTTTTTCTCGTCTCGCCAAGAAAATGACAATGGGAAGGGTTTCGGAGCGAATCGGTGAAATTCTGGGGAAAAGTCACCGAGGTCTGTATATAGGCTCATACTGGCTATATGGGGGAGGGGTGGTCAAATTTTTTTGTGGGCTTTACTATGGCTTGTGGGGTCTCGTTTTTCTCGTCTCGCCAAGAAAATGACAATGGGAAGGGTCCCGGAGCGAATCGGTGAAATTTTTGGGAAAAGTCACCGAGGTCTGTATATAGGCTCATACTGGCTATATGGGGGGAGGGGTGGTCAAATTTTTTGTGTGGGTGTTACTATGGGTTGTGGGGTCTCGTTTTTCTCGTCTCGCCGAGAAAAACACAATGGGAGGGGACCCGGAGCGAATCGGTTAAATTTTTGGGAAAAGTCACCGAGGTCTGTATATAGGCTGATAGGCTAGCTATATACCTATATTTCAACCTGGGAAATTCACACACGTTCATTGTGATATGGGTTGTTTGGATTTGTTTTTCACGTCTCGTCATTTAGAACACGAGGGAAGGGTCTCGGAGCGCAACGGTGACATTTTTGGAAAAGTACCATATAGCCCATATAGTCCCATACTGGCTGTATAGGTTCAACCTGGGAAATTCACACACGTTCATTGTGATATGGGTTGTTTGGATAAGTTTTTTACGTCTCGTCATTTAGAACACGATGGGAAGGGTTTCGAAGCGAAACGGTGACATTTTTGGAAAAGTACCGGGTAGGTGTGGATATGCCCATATAGCTCCATACTGGCTATATGGGAGTATAGGTTCAACTGGGAAATTCACACACGTTCATTGTGATATGGGTTGTTTGGATTTGTTTTTCACGTCTCGTCATTTAGAACACGATGGGAAGGGTTTCGAAGCGAAACGGTGAAATTTTTGGGAAAAGTTCACCGAGGCCTGGGTAAGCCCTTAGGCCTATACTGATGGGGTATAGGCCCATACGAGGTGGACGTTTTGGGGTCTAGGTGGGCCCCTAATGATGCTATGGTGTCGTATGAGGTCTTATTTTGAAGCTCTCGTGGAGGGACTAATAGTTCGTCCGTTTTCAATATTCTGCGCATGCGCAGTCTGGTCCGTAGTACAGAAAGCAGGCATTTTGGGGGCGTATGTGGGTGTGTGTTTGGGGTAGAGATGGACCGCTATGGGTCCGAATGGGTCGTGGAAGGTGTCAAAGTGAAGCTTGTGTGGGGTAGAGTCAGAATGGCGTGTTTTTAAATGCAAATCGCGACACTCTGCGCATGCGCAGCTGGTTGTAGTAAGTAAAGTGGCCATTATGGGGCAGTGCAGGAAGGTATTTGGTGTAGAGATGGACCATCCTTGGTCCGAATGCGTCCTGAGAGGTGTCATTTTGTAGCTCTCGGGGTGTAGACTCCGATTTGAGGGATGTTCACGTCATCTGTGACGTCATTGGTGACGTCATCAGTACGAGTAGTAGCCAAAGTGAACATTTTGGGGCAGGGAAGGAAGGTATTTGGGTAGAGATGGACCATCCTTGGTCCGAATGCGTCCTGGGAGGTGTCATGTTGTAGCTCTCGGGGTGTACAGCCCCATTTGAGGGATGTTCCCGTTATCTGTGACGTCATCGGTGACGTCATCAGGACGAGTAGTAGCGAAAGTGGGCATTTTAGGAAAGTGCAGGAAGGTATTTGGGGTAGAGAGGGACCATCCTTGGTCCGATTGTGTCGTGGGAGGTGTCATCTTGTAGCTTTCATGGTGTACATCCCCATTTGAGGGATGTTCGCGTCATCTGTAACGTCATTGGTGACGTCATCAGTACGAGTTGTAGCGAAAGTGGGCATTTTGGGGCAGTGAAGGAACTTATTTGGGGAATAGATGGACCATCGTTGGTCCGAATGCGTCGTGGGAGGTGTCATCTTGTAGCCTTCGGGGTGCAGACCCCGATTTGAGGGATGTCCACAGCATCTGTGACGTCATTGATGACGTCATCAGTAGGAGTAGTAGCGAAAGTGGGCATTTTGGGGCGGTGAAGAAAGGGATTTTGGGTAGGGATGGACCATCCTTGGTCCGAATGCGTCGTGGGGGGTGTCATCTTGTAGCTCTCGGGATGTAGACCACGATTTGGGAGATGTTCACAGCATCTGTGACGTCATCGGTGACGTCATCAGTACGAGTAATAGCGAAAGTGGGCATTTTAGGGGAGTGAAGGAAGGGTTAGTAGTATAAAAGCACATTTCGAGCCCTTTTGACCTAGCGGCGCAAGGCGCAATGAGAGTATTCGCGCGTGTGTGTGTGCGTGTGTGTGGGTGTATGCTTGCGTGTACGCGTGTGAGTGTGCTTTCGTGTGTGTGTGTGCACGCGTGTGGGTGTGTGTGTGCGTGCATGTGCGTGTGTATTCGTGTAAGTCTGTATGTGTGTGTATGCGTGCGTGTGTGTGTGCGTGTGTGTGTATGCATGTGTGTGTGTAGGAGTCTGTGTGTGCGTGTGTGTGTCGCCGTATGCAGGTGCACGCTCCTGTGGTGCACCCTGTACCCTAGGATGTTCACGAATGTTCCACCATCACGGACTTCTAACAGGCCCAGGTCCAGAAGCTCTCATGTCCTGCATGTGAATAGTCAGTCATATTGTGTGTGTGTGTGCATGTGTGTGTGCATGTGTGCGTCTGTGTGTATGCATCTGTGTGCATGTGTGTGTGTGTGTATGTGTCTGTGTGTGTGTGTATGTGTGTATGCGTCTGTGTGTATACGTCTGAGTGCGTGGGTATGTGTGTGTGTGTGTGTGCGTGCTTGCGTGTGTACGCGTGTGCTTGCGTGTGTGTGTGTACGCGTGCGTGTGTGTGTGTATGCAAGTGTGCGTAAGCGTGTATGTATGCGTGCGTGTGTGTGTGTATGCCAGTGTGTGTATGTATGCATGTGTGTGTGTATGTGTGTGTGTGCGTGTGTATGCGTGTATGTGTGTATGCGTGATATGTGGCGGTGATTACGAGCTTGGTAGGATTCTAGATTAACCTGGGAAGGATGGGCAGTTCCATTTGGACCAATCTTTCCACAATGTCGTTCACCTTCGTGTCTCTTCGGTCACTTCCGAGTCTCTTCGTCTGAGTCTCTTCGGTCACGTTCCGAAAAGACACGGAGGTGCCCGAAGCGACACGGAGGTGCCCGAAGATGTCACGGAGGTCACCGAAGATGTCACGGAGGTGCCCGAAGAGACACGGAGGTCACCGAAGATGTCACGGAGATCACCGAAGAGACACGGAGGTGCCCGAGCTTGTCACGGAAGTCAACGGCCGGTGGTGGTGGTGGTGGTGGTGGTGGTGGGAGCTCCCGTGTGGCAGAGCTCTTGGATCGGCGCTCTTGGAGCTCAAAGCGTGTGGAGCTCAGAGCTCGGAAGTGACATTTACATATGACCTCTGTGAGGTCACTTCCGCTCCCGCTCACGTGAACGGAACTGACCTTTGACCCCGGCGCGCAATTTTATCCGGTATTGTTAGCGCGCGCCGGGGTCAAAGGTCAGTTCCGGTCACGTGAACGGAGGCGGAAGTGACCTCACAGAGGTCATATGCAAATGTCACTTCCGAGCTCTGAGCTCCACACGCTTTGAGCTCCAAGAGCTCCGATCCAAGAGCTCTGCCACACGGGAGCTCCCACCACCACCACCACCGGGCGTTGACTTCCGTGACAAGTTCGGGCACCTCCGTGTCTCTTCGGTGATCTCCGTGACATCTTCGGTGATCTCCGTGTTTCTTCGGGCACCTCCATGACATCTTCGGTGACCTTCGTGACATCTTCGGGCACCTCCGTGTCTCTTCGGGCACCTCCGTGTCTTTTCGGAACGTGACCGAAGAGACTCGGACGAAGAGACTCGGAAGTGACCGAAGAGACACGAAGGTGAACGACATTGTGGAAAGATTGGTCCAAATGGAACTGCCCATCCTTCCCAGGTTAATCTAGAATCCTACCAAGCTCGTAATCACCGCCACATCACGCATACACACATACACGCATACACACAGACACGCACATGCACGCACACACACACATACACACAGACGCATACACGCACACGCGTACACACACGCAACCATACACATACACACGCACGCACGCACGCACGCACACACACGCATACACTCGCAAGCACACACAGACGCATACACACATGCATGCACACACGCACACACATACATACACACACATACACGCACACACACACATACACATACACGCACACGCGTACACACACACGCAAGCCCACACACACACACACACACGCGTACACACACGCGAGCACACACACAAACATACACACACACGCGCACACACACACACACGCACCAAGTCGTATACACACAGGCACATACACACACATACACACAGACACAGACGCATACACACATATACACACACAATATGACTGACTATTCACATGCAGGACATGAGAGTTTCTGACCTGGGTCTGACAGAAGGCCGGGATGGTGGAACATTCGTGAACATCCTAGGGTACATGGTGCACCACAGGAGCGTGCGCCTGCATACGGAGACACACACACATAGACGCATACACACACATGCATACACACCCGCACACACACGCATACACACGCATAACACACGCACACCCACACATATACATCCCCGGATGCACGCGCGGACCGCATCAAAAGCCTACCGTGTCCCCGAGGCATGGAAAGACCCGGTGCTTATCGATTGGCTGATTGTTCGACCGCTGATTGGTTCTTTTTCTCGGCCGCCGATTGGTCCAAATGGAACTGCCCATCCTTCCCAGGTTAATCTAGAATCCTACCAAGCTCGTAATCACCGCCACATCACGCACACACACATACACGCATACACACACCCACGCACATGCACGCGCACACATACACACAGACGCATACACGCACACGCGTACACACACGCAAGCATACACATGCACGCACGCATACACACGCATACACACTCTCGCAAGCACACACAGACGCATACACACACACGCATACACACACATACAGACGTACATGAATACACACACGCACATGCACGCACACACACACCCACACGCGTACACACACACACACACGAAAGCACACTCACACGCGTACACGCAAGCATACACACACACACACACGCACACACACACGCTCGAATACTCTCATTGCGCCTTGCGCCGCTAGGTCAAAAGGGCTCGAAATGCGATTTTATACTACTAATCCTTCCTTCACTCTCCTAAAATGCCCACTTTCGCTATTACTCGTACTGATGACGTCACCGATGACGTCACAGATGCTGTGAACATCTTTCAAATCGTGGTCTACACCCCGAGAGCTACAAGATGACACCCCCCACGACGCATTCCGACCAAGGATGGTCCATCCCTATCCCAAATCCCTTTCTTCACCGCCCCAAAATGCCCACTTTCGCTACTACTCCTACTGATGACGTCATCAATGACGTCACAGATGCTGTGGACATCCCTCAAATCGGGGTCTGCACCCCGAAGGCTACAAGATGACACCTCCCACGACGCATTCGGACCAACGATGGTCCATCTCTACCCCAAATACCTTCCTTCACTGCCCCAAAATGCCCACCTTCGCTACTACTCGTACTGATGACGTCACCAATGACGTCACAGATGACGCGAACATCCCTCAAATGGGGATGTACACCATGAGAGCTACAAGATGACACCCCCCACGACGCATTCGGACCAAGGATGGTCCATCCCTACCCCAAATCCCTTTCTTCACCGCCCCAAAATGCTCACTTTCGCTACTACTCCTACTGATGACGTCATCAATGACGTCACAGATGCTGTGGACATCCCTCAAGTCGGGGTCTGCACCCCGAAGGCTACAAGATGACACCTCCCACGACGCATTCGGACCAACGATGGTCCATCTCTACCCCAAATCCCTTTCTTCACCGCCCCAAAATGCCCCCTTTCGCTACTACTCCTACTGATGACGTCATCAATGACGTCACAGATGCTGTGGGCATCCCTCAAATCGGGGTCTGCACCCCGAAGGCTACAAGATGACACCTCCCAGGACGCATTCGGACCAACGATGGTCCCTCTCTACCCCAAATACCTTCCTGCACTTTCCTAAATTGCCCACTTTCGCTACTACTCGTACTGATGACGTCACCGATGACGTCACAGATAACGAGAACATTCCTCAAATGGGGCTGTACACCCCGAGAGCTACAACATGACACCTCCCAGGACGCATTCGGACCAAGGATGGTCCATCTCGACCCCAAATACCTTCCTTCACTGCCTCAAAATGTTCACTTTGGCTACTACTCGTACTGATGACGTCACCAATGACGTCCCAGATGACGTGAACATCCCTCAAATCGGGGTCTACACCCCGGGAGCTACAAAATGACACCTCCCAGGACGCATTCGGACCAAGGATGGTCCATCTCGACACCAAATACCTTCCTGCACTGCCCCAAAATGGCCACTTTACTTACTACAACCAACTGCGCATGCGCAGATTGACGCGACTTGCATTTAAAAACACGCCATTCTGACTACCCCACACAAGCTTCACTTTGGCACCTTCCACGACCCATTCGGACCCATAGCGGTCCATCTCTACCCCAAACACACACACACACACCCCCAAAATGCCTGCTTTCTATACTACGGGCCAGACTGCGCATGCGCAGAATATTGAAAACGGACGAACTATTAGTCCAGTCGGATGCTCCTCCACGTGAGCTTCAAAATAAGACCTCATACGACACCATAGGATCATTACGGGCCCACCTAGACCCCAAAACGTCCACTCCGTATGGGCCTATACCCCATAGCCATGCAGTATAGGCCTATGGGCTTACCCAGGCCTCGGTGAACTTTTTCCAAAAATTTCACCGTTTCGCTTCGAAACCCTTCCCATCGTATTCTAAATGACGAGACGAGAAAAACGAGACCCCACAACCCATATCACAATGAACGTGTGTGAATTTCCCAGGTTGAACCTATACTCCCATATAGCCAGTATGGAGCTATATGGGCCTATCCACACCTACCCGGTACTTTTCCAAAAATTTCACCGTTGCGCTCCGATACCATTCCCATCGTGTTCTAAATGACGAGACGTGAAAAACAAATCCAAACAACCCATATCACAATGAACGTGTGTGAATTTCCCAGGTTGAACCTATACCCCATATAGCCAGTATGGGACTATATGGGCTATATGGTACTTTTCCAAAAATTTCACCGTTGCGCTCCGAGACCCTTCCCATCGTGTTCTAAATGACGAGACGTGAAAAACAAATCCAAACAACCCATGTCACAAAGAACGTGTGTGAATTTCCCAGGTTGAACCTATAGCCAGCCTATGAGCCTATATACAAACCTCGGTGACTTTTCCCAAAAATTTCACCGATTCGCTCCGGGACCCTTCCCATTGTCATTTTCTTGGCGAGACGAGGAAAACGAGACCCCACAACCCATAGTAACACCCACAAAAAAAAATTAACCACCCCTCCCCCCATATAGCCAGTAGGAGCCTATATACAGACCTCGGTGACTTTTCCCAAAAATTTCACCGATTCGCTCCGGGACCCCTCCCATTGTGTTTTTCTCGGCGAGACGAGAAAAACGAGACCCCACAACCCATAGTAAAGCAAACGAAAAAAATTGACCTTCCCCATACCCCATACAGGCATTTTCCCTTATATTGTATAATACAGACCCCTATTGTAGGGGTAAAGTCCGTGTTCCGCTTTTTATATTTTCTGGAAAAAATCCTAATTTTACATGCACCCACCCCATTGACTTGATAGGCAGGTCCCGATAAGTAGTCCGGGAGCCAAACCCCAGTTTGAGCCTTGACGTGGAAATGGAGTCCACCTAACGTTTTTTGATGGATTATATATCTCCTGTGTGTGCAGATTCAGAATCCGAATGATGCCAGCCTGACATCCTTGGGGAAATCGAAATATCCAAGATGGCCGCCAGCACATTCAACATGACCGCTGTATATCGCTTAGATTGATCGCTATATGGAATTGAGCTATATATTTGTGGCCTACGAGTGCTCAAGAAATGGTGTATAGATTTATTAGTAGTTCATACCACTTATAATACTACCTCCAGCTTATCTCAACAGTACTGGGATAGAACTGACGTCATTCTGCGCATGCGCAGTGGAAAAAGGGTATTTTAATGGACGTTTTGGGGCCGAGACGGACCCATATTGGGCGTACTGCGCTGTGGTAGGTGTCGTCGTGAAGCTCTCATGGAGGAGCATCCGACTGGGCTAATGTGTCGTGCGTTTTCAACATTCTGCGCATGCGCAGACAGGGAATACTGGGAAAATGGGCACTGGTAGGAACGTTTTGGGGTCGAGGTGGACCAATAGTGGTCAGATTGAGCCGTATTAGGTATCAGTTTGAAGCATTCGTGGGGACGCATTCAATTGGATGGGTTGTAAGGTGGAACTGACGTCATTCTGCGCATGCTCAGAAAAAAGGTTATTTGAATAGACGTTTTGGGGTCGCGACGGACCAATAGTGGAGCGATTGGGCCATAAGAGGTGTCATCGTGAAGCTCTCATGGGGAACCATCCGACCGGGTTACTGTGTCGTCCGGTTTCAACATTCTGCGCATGCGTAGTCTGGCCGTAGTATAGAAAGCAGGCATTTTTGGGTTCGTGGGGAGTCTGTTGTGTGATTGTGGGACCATCCCTAGTCTTAATAGGCCGTGTAGGGTGTCAGCTTGAAGCTCTCGTGGTGTAGACCACGACTCGAGGGATGTTCGCGTCGTCTGTGACGTCATTGATGACGTCATCAGTAAGAATGGTAGCGAGAGCGGCCATTCTGGTGGGTGTGAAGGTAGGTGTTTGGGGTGGAGAAGGACCATCCGTGGTCCAAATGGCCAGTAACGCGTGCCCAACGCCCGGTGGTGGTGGTAGTGTCTGTACATATATGGATTTACACGTTACACGTGTCCCTCATCAGTTCGGGATGACGAATGATATGGTTTTTGTTGGAAGTCATGGCGGAGCGTCCATTGTGAGTGCGTGTGTGTGTGTACTGTGTGTGAACATTGAGCTTAGTTACCCGTCTCTCTTTTGGAAGACATGGAGGCTCTGAAAAGAGCCGTTCTTTTCTGTCGCTGTAAGACAGAACTGTCATTGCCACAGCATCAGGGTCAATAGGGCAAAGACCATTGTGAGGACAAAGAACTGTCGCTGGTTCCAGCGTGAGTGCTCGTGGTCCATAGCCCGGGCATCAAGAATGGCTGTCATAGTCCAGTAGTAGAGGGTGATACCCACTTTTCCATCAAGCCGACCCTGTCGAGGACCGCTTCTGTGAGCTCTTCCAGGATCTGGCATCGAACCTCGTTGTCGTCGCTATCTCCAAACATGGACCGAACCACTGCTCGGTAACCCATGAGTGAATTAACCACGATCGCATGCTGTAAAATGCTAGACGCATAGGAATGGGTCTCCGTCATGGCTCTGCAACAGTAGGAATGGGGGTGTGAGGTCCAGAGGGACGTGCTTTATAGACGATGTCACACATACGCAGGTCGGGAATTGTGGGAAAAGGGCTCTTGGGTGAACTTAACGCTCTAGCATAACGCATTGACGCCATGATGTAGACAGATGAGAGAACAACAGCAACAACAAGGATGACAGGTCAATCATGTTATTATCCCCACCAGCACATCATACCCACGCTGGGGTAGCCGCGTTGGGTATGTTACAATTCTCGTAAGCTCTCGTCCAATCAGAAGCCGTCGTTTGAGAAAGTTCAATCTTCGGTCAGGGTCGCTCTCGGCCTTAGCGTCTTCGAGCAGTCCAGGATATCGTTGAGGCAGCATGTTTTGAAATAGTTGTTTGCGCATTCTGCTTATTTTCCAGGGCCTTTGTGGGTAGGAACCCCATATCCTCTTTCAAGTGACGTTTTATGCTAGAGCGTTAAGGTCACCCAAGAGCTTGGTCTTCATGATGGACCTGTGCGTGGGATCGCCTTTCATTTCAAGCGGCATCAGGCTATACCTTTCATAGATGGCCATGGCTATTTTCCTGCTGTTAGGGCGCATTTGGATGTATGCATGAATGGGTTGAGAGCTTGGAGCTTTCGGAGCTGTTGGAGCTCGGAGCTCTTGCGTTAAGACGGGCATTTGGCACGCCTCAATCTCGGAGCTCAGAGCTCCGGAACTCTCGGAGCTCTTGGAGCTCAGAGCTCTTGGAGTCTGAGCTCGGAGCTCTTGGAGCTCAGAGCTCGAAAGTGACGCCATCGTACGCATGCGCACACACCTGTGATGCACCGACACCCTGGTATACTATATGCGCTACGGAAGTGCCCCCCCCCCTATATATTGTCGTTATCGCTAAGGCTAGGGGGCTAAAATTTACCACACTATATCATTGGATCAAGCTCTACAAGAAAAAATCCAAGATGGCCGCCTTGATGACGTCACTGTGACGTCATTTTCAAAAAGAACATTTTTGGAAAAAATTTGGGCAGAATTTTCGAATTTTTTATTTTTCTTCACAAAAACTGCATGATAAATTAGTAAATAATAATCTGATATGAAGTAAAATAGATTTACCCACTTTTCCATACAGAAAAGCAAAATTTTTGAAGAAATATGACGAAAACTTAACTTTTCTGGTACCCCACATGGCCGCCATTTTGAATTTACCCATGATCCTCTGCTCGGGGGGTCATGCGAATAGGCTAAAAATGACCCCAATATGATAATCTAAAAAGTCAAGAAGTTTCAGCTCTCAATTTTTTTGTCGTACAGTAGATAGGAGCAAAAAACCAACAGGGGCCGGAAAGTGCACCCCCCCCCCAAGACCAGGTAGGGTTAAAGGGTCAACGCCAGCTATCTTGAATAATTTTTCCTATTATTCTTGTTTGTTTTCGCCAAATTGTTGTGTGACGTATGTGCTGATTGAATTTATCTCAAATTTATAGTCAAATATATCACAATCAGTGATCGAGATCATCCATGCGACAATTCAGCATGACATAATAACCAGGAAATGCCTCATGGCGGCCATCTTGGCTATTTCGATTTCCCCAAGGATGCCAAGGTGGCATCATCCGGTTTCGTGATCAGCGCATCGAAAAGATATAGAAACCATCAAAAAACATTAGGTGGACTGTATTTCCAGGTTTTTCGACCGGCTCCCGGACTAAGCCCGGGGACCGATATTAACCCTTTTGGCTGGAGTTGATAGGGGTTTTCCCCTATTTTAGGGGTAAAGTCCGTGTTTCGCTTTTTATATTTTCGGGGAAAAATCCTAATTTTACATGCACCCACCCATGACTGAATGGCCCTCGAGGAGCGCTTCACTTTGACACCTCACTCGACCCATTCGGTCCACTAGGGACCCACCCCGGTCACAAAACGTCTATTCCCATACTCTTTTTAGGCATTCCCCGTATACATTAACATTGGAAGTCACTTGGTTGACATGGGACTATTTTCTGTCCGCGGAAGTGACGGCATCACCACCAGACCGCGGAAGAATACAAAGGTTAAAGGTTGCCGGAACTACTTTTGACCTCCACGTGACCTTGAGCTGGTGGCACCCCCTGGCGCCACAGCGCCACAGAGGTGAAAGACGATGTGGCCCCCCCTATACTTTAACCTTGAAAAAAGGGGAACCAAGAGTTACCTCCCTGGAAAACGGTAACTGAAAAGCCTTTTATATACTACTAACCCCGAAATGCATGGTCAAACTGATGTACAGGTGCCAAGCAAGACAACCGGAGTGAGATTCACCCAATATAAAGTCGAATTCACCTGAGAAATTAAGTAATATGAAATGAAAAATTATGGATGAATGATTTGGTTAATATCTTGAAAAATCGAATTAGACCCAATTTCTGGGGAGTCGGTCACGTCTGTATATTTGAGTCAGATTGACTCAAACTTTCTGACAGTGAACGTTTGCGGAAATGTATATAGCTGTCAATCAATATCCAAATAGCAACAGCTCGATACATTGTAGCAGAATTGCATACAAAGAACAGTATGTCCAAATATTTCAATAATTTTGATAGATTTGTATTCGAGTTGCAACAAAGCTGACTCGATAAGGTGTTGCCAGAATTTTCACCACTGAACAGCCCCCTAGAGCGCCCCTCGTATTGACGTAAGGAATACTCTGGAAGCAAATGATGAAGCTGTGGTCATCATTCCACATTGGGAATGGAAGCAACCAGTCGATAACTGAGACACCGGGTTTGCAGCGGTGGAAAAGTTGTTAAAAGTAGTTTTAAAGACGGATTCTTCGAGCTATAGATGACACTATGCCTACGCTAGGATACTGGGCAATTAGAGGGGTAAGTATATCCAATATACAGACTAAGTCACTTTAAATCATTGATGTAATTAAGAATATTTGTGTCGGTGCCACAGGTCTCATATTATCTATGGTACCGGTATCCGGCCTGCAGCTTGAGATCGACCACGTGCCGTTAATGGTCATCGTTTGTACCCGGCCGTGTAGCTGATCAGAATAGGCTCCTGTTACATTCAGACGATAATTTTGTTCCAGGCAACTTTTAATTTGTCAGGGCATGGACGAATTTATGCCTTTCCAGGCAACTCTTAATTTATCAGGCTATATGGGCTAATTTTTGCCTTTCAAGACAACTTAATTCAATTTGTCAGGCTAATCACTATGGAATAATTTATGTATTTCCGAACAACTTTTAATTTGTCAGGCTATCATGGGCGTCGCCAGGATTTCTTGAGAGTGGCTCATTTCCCATGATTACTTATTGGACAGCCCAATACTCTGCTCCTTAAATTAACATAGAAAAATAACATATGGTTGTGCACTGAGTGTTCGCATCCAGTGATGCCCTTGGTTATGGACTAATTTATGCCATTCCAGACAAGTTTTAATTTGTCAGGTTATATGGTCCTATTTGTCTTTACAGACAACTTATAATTTGTCAGGCTATGGATGGATTTATGCCTTTCCAGACAACTTTTAATCTGTCAGGCTATGGATTAATTTATGCCTTTCAAGAAAACTTTTAATTTGTCAGGCTGTGTACTAATTTTTGTATTTCTAGACAACTTTCAATTTGTCAGGCTATGGACTACATTTATGCCTGTCATATCAGTACATATCACATGAAGATTAAGGCTGAGAAAGTAGCTGATCATACAGAGAGTTTAGGGGATAGCACTTCAAAATACCAATAATTGATCTAGTGATATAAATATTATTGTAATGTAATGATTAGGTTTACAATTTTCTCATCAATTCATAAATATTTTTTAAAATGATAATCATCAATGTTTATATGTAATCATTTTGTTCACAAATGATAGATGATTTTTTTTCTATACATAATCAAGATTTTCCAGGCAACTGCTGCAAAATTGCTTGTCAGTCAGAATATTGCATTCCTCTTCTCAAATTCAAATATATTCTATGAGAAGCTCCGAAAACTCCGATAAATATAAAAATGCTCTCTCTGAATGGTTGGCCAGAAACTGAAGCATGCTATCTTTGCAATGGACCCTTAAAGAATATTTGTTAATGTATTTTGTATCCAAATTATGTGAAGAATTTCAGTAAAACTTGCATACAAACTTGTTTACCTTCTCCCTCTATCAATGGATTTATATATTGAGTGATTAAAAATAAATAATAATCACAAAACATTCTGAGAGTTATAGATGACACTGTGGAAAGTGTCATAGCACTTCCAAATGAAGATAATTATAAAACAAAAAGCTGCATCAAACAAATTTCAGAAAATATATTTTCTGAGTAATAAGTTGGTACCAGTAACTGAATCATATATTGTTCATGACATACTTGCAGTATGATGATGTCAGTCAGACACAAGAGGTTGGCTGTGAGCCAAAACTTGTCCTGTATATATCCAGATTTTACTTGAGCTAGTCCTTCCAATCCTATGATATGACTCTATCAGGCTGGTGTCTTCTTCAAAACCTTGTATTAGCCAACAGGGCTGACCATATCCATGATATCTTCAGGTGGTTCACTTTCTTGTGAAAAGGACACGTCAGGAGGTTAATTTGGGTAATACATTGCGGGCGCTAGGGGTTATCTTCCATGTGGAAACACCTTTTTTATAGAAAAATACAATTATATTAAACCTTAAAAGGGTACATTTTCCAAAAGGGTGATTCAGTTGGCTCAGGCAATCCACCCTTCTCCTTGTATATTTCATTTGGCTTGGCCAATCTGCCTTCTTGCACATTTCAGTTGGCTCAGCCAAACCGCCTTCTCCTTTTATATTTCAGTTGGCTCAGCCAATCCGCCTTATCTTTGTATATTTCAGTTGGCTCAGCCAATCCGCCTTCTCCTAAACTATTGTGGGGAGGAGTTTGAAGATGTTAAATATGAACAAGGAGATCGTAAGTATATCACCCGATCAATGTATCCTCGCAGAAACAAATATGTAATGTGGGAAATTATCCAACTGACCAATTTTTGAAAGCATTTTGTACAAATGTCATTGGTTCCTCTGTAGGAAATTGGGAGAATTAACATTCAGCCAATCATAGAGTTTCTTGCAGTTTTATTAAATGGTGATTAGTTCATGACAAAAGAATGATATTTTGAATAATATTATCTTTCTCACTGTATGGATTACTTGTCGATCACAAAAGTGACCAGTGCCCCAAAGTTCATATATTTACCCATTATGTAGTATTTGGAGCACTTCCATGGTAAATTCATACTTAATGTTACTGGACATGAGGCTCTTCTCCGCTACCCCCACCACACCCTCTTCACTGAATAATTCATCAAGCGCACCTCTTTGCCCTGCAGTGTTTTATGAGTAAGACATGACTGCTTCCTGAAGCTTGATGCAAACTAATCCTGCTATAATTTCCAAGCTATACCTGTAGTGCAGAGATGTGTAACTTATATTTCCATGATATAAAGTGGAGGCTGGTTGTATTCTTTCATCTGTAGACAGACAGAACTATAGGGAGTGTATAGACCAGCTGTTCTCCCATCCTTATGTTGTTAGCCACAGTAGAACTGACTCTGCAGGCATTAGTCTACCAGTGCCTATTTTTAACCATCTCTGATTACGGTACCTTTTTACCCCCATAGTTACCTATATGACGTTTGTGTTTACCTCAAGTAAGTGCCTTTTCCATGAAATATGTGATGGATTCTCAGTAATGCAACAACTACACTCATAGTAAAGATATGACTAGTGACTGTCACTGTGTTCTTCTGATATGAATTTTATCAGACCGCTTATTTCTGGATGCCAAGTAAACATAAATGCCCTGTATACATATATATATATTATGCCCAATATTTCTGAGGGGAATTCATATCAAGATAATTGGGCGGGTTCCACTTTAATATGGATTTGCTTTTTGCAGATCCTGATAGTTCTCAGAGAAATTTAAAATAACAAATAACAAAAATTCAGTTTTTCAGAATAATTCTGTTAAAATATAGTCATAATTGTTTTTCGGAGTGAAATTTAGGTTTTGAAAATAAATGTAGGGCCGAATCTATCAATCTCGTTATAGTCAGTTGAAGTCACGAGACAAAAAAATAGATTTGGTCTGGGTACAATAGTGAGTCTAGAGGTGGAACTTTCAGTAATATAAAGGTCTGCAGAATAGAAACTTACATGAAAGATTGAAAGTTTAATTGCTCTCTAATATTATCATGAGTGAACAGTTGAGTCAAGGTTTGAATTCCATGCTGTAATGCCATGATCAACTAGACCAAACTGTTAACTGTACAGAGTACAACATTTATCCGAAAAATATATTGACTTTTACAGCTCCAAATTATAGTCGTGAAGCCTGGAACAAAGTTAAACCCACACTTAGTCTGCCATTCCCAAATGTAAGTGTTTTCTTTGTTTTCATCATTTGTTGTCCCTGATCAATCACCCTATTCAAATTAAATCACCCGCAATCCCTGACTTGCACTATAAATGAGATTGATCCTCAGACATTACTCTCTGGCCTGATAGGAGCAGCAGGTGCATTGACAAGTGGCTCCCTACCTGATATGCAGTTCATTAATTGGGTCGCTTTTCAAACTCTGTAGCCTAGGAAATATGTTAATCGATGGTAACTGGTGTAATATTTCAAATATGGGTCATTTTATTTTACTATTCCATGAAAGGACCATTATGCTTACATTTTTAATAATTTTGACAATTTCAGGTTGAAAATAGTCTGGTTATCATTGATTAAAAATATTTTCTGGGCTAAAGAGATAGGAATGTGACCCGATTAATGAACCAAAAACCGACAGTCATGCATCATGCAATGCACCTGCTGCTGCTATCAGGGCAGCAGTATTTTTGAGAGATTAACTTGAATTAAAGTGCAAGTCAAACATTATGTGAACAATATTCAATCATTCTACTGGTCACTCTCAAATCATGAAAATAATGAGAGAAAAAAACTGGTTTATCTGCATGATTTTGGACTATCTTGTCAACTTTGTTCTCATAACTTTGATCACCATCCTCCTGATTTTCTAGTGGGTAATTTCACTTCCTGTGATTGAATAAATATTAGCCGATTTACCCTTACATTCAAGTGAAGGATGACAAATGTTGCTAAGAGAATTATGAAGCAGAGAAAAGCTGAGTATTATGGACTATTTAAAACCTAATTAAAAAAAAAAGAAGAATTCTCATAAACACCTCATTAGAAAGTATCCATATAATTCTATTTCTCTGTCTCATTAGTTCATTTTATCAAAAAGAGTTTTATATCCAACTTTGAGTGGTCTCGTGTTAATTTAGGCAAAGTATTCTGGGTAATTATCTCCGGGGGAATAAAATAGAAACTATAAAGTGCATCACAGGCATTTCAATGGTCGATTCAAATTTTCATAAAGAAATTTGTGAATCTCATTGGCCTATAGAGAGAATTGGAAGACCAACCATTCAATGGCAGGGCTTATATAGACATTCATTTACAACTAATGCTGAGGTATTATACAGTGAACATTTCTTGTGTATCTGTGTAACCTTCATACCTATATTGTATTCCACAGTTACCATATTTCATAGACGGAGACATCAAGTTAACACAACCTAATGCTATACTCCGGTATATTGGACGCAAGCACAACCTCAGTAAGTTATCATATGATCTTTCTGTGTCTAACCTGTATGAGTAGTTATACAGTAATCCACTAAAAAACATAACATTTTCATGTTGAGATCTGTTGGCAATTAGTTGAAAAAACAAACCTAAATATTTTGAAGATTTGATGTATGCAGAATGTACCACTCAGATGAGCTGGAAAGATGCAATGTTACAATACTGAACAGTGACTGTGTAGCCAAAGGGTACAAATGTATGTAGAACGTTGTAACAGAGGAAGGAGAGAGAATTAGATTGAGCATCATATTAGCAATATTTCAGCTATATATCAATGTCTAGGACATATGTATATATAGTCAATATTATGAAAATTTATCTCTACAGTATACAAAGTTACAACAGTGTAGCTGTATAGAGTATCCATGTTGTAACAGTTTAGCTGTAAAGTATATAATTATTGTAACATTGTATATGTAGAGAATATACAAAGTTACAACAGTGTAGCTGTATAGAGTATCCATGTTGTAACAGTTCAGCTGTAAAGTATATAATTATTGTACAATTGTATATGTAGAGAATATACAATGTTACAACAGTGTAGCTGTATAGAGTATACATGTTGTAACAGTTTAGCTGTAAAGTATATAATTATTGTAAAATTGTATATGTAGAGAATATTCAATGTTACAACAGTGTAGCCCTAGAGAGTATACATATTAGTGTAGCTGTAGGAATTATTGTAACATTGTATATGTAGAGAATATACAAAGTTACAACAGTGTAGCTGTATAGAGTATACATGTTGTAACAGTTTAGCTGTAAAGTATATAATTATTGTAAAATTGTATATGTAGAGAATATACAATGTTACAACAGTGTAGCCCTAGAGAGTATACATATTAGTGTAGCTGTAGGAATTATTGTAACATTGTATATGTAGAGAATATACAATGTTACAACAGTGTAGCTGTATAGCGTATACATATTGTAACAGTGTAGTGTAGAGTATATAACTATTGTAACATTGTATATGTAGAGAATAAACAATGTTACAACAGTGTAGCTGTATAGAGTATACATATTGTAACAGTGTAGCTGTAGGAATTATTGTAACATTGTATATGTAGAGAATATACAATGTTGCAACAGTGTAGCTGTATAGAGACGCATATTGTAACAGTGTAGCTGTAGAGTATATAACTATTGTAACATTGTATATGTAGAGAATATACAATGTTACAACAATGTAGCTGTATAGAGTATACATATTGTAACAGTGTAGCTGTAACATATATAATTATTGTAACAGTGTATATGTACCCTCACGGAAATAGGGCGCACGCCCTATTTAGGGCGCGCACCCCAATTGCGCCCTACTTGCGCCTTGTCTATCTACTGCGCCCTAATTGCACCCCATTTCTTCATCCCATCCACCCTGCTGCGCCCTAATTGCGCCCTTCAGGAATGCGCCCTAGAAGCTAGAGATAGGGCGCGCGCCCTAACTGCGCCTTATTTAGTTTGAAATTTTCTCTGATATTCAGACTGCGCCCTACTTGCGCCCTGTGGACATTGATGTTTTCTCCAAACTTCAGACTGCGCCCTATCTGCGCCCTGTGGACAAAACTACTTTTTCGAGAACTCAGACTGCGCCCTAAATGCGCCCTCTGGACATAACCATTTTATCTAAAATTCAGAGTGAACCCTACATGTATACGGGTGCCTTCTGAACTTTTTTCACCAACATTCATTTAGCTAGTAATCACATATGCATGTGTTAAATTTTAAATTTTAATTTCCCAAAAATTCAGACTGTTTGGTTTCTTCACTATTCTGGGCTATAAATTCATTAATTTAAAATTTGGACTTTTATACTAAATTTAATAACATTATTTCAACAAAAAAATCAGACTTTTACCTGAAGAAGCTATTGCTCCTTATCTGCGCCCCGACTGCGCCCTACCAGTACATGTACATGATCATTCATGCTATTATTCTCAGAGTGCGCCCTAATTGCGCCCCAACTGCGCCCTATCTGCGCCCTATTATCTGCACAATAGCATGTTATCTGATTAGTCAAAACTGCCACATGACCTTTATCTTATTGGCTGATATTAACAAAAGAAAGGCAGACATATTGGTTTTCAAAGAACCATTTTGAATTTGAAGATTTCATGCCCATCTAACAAGATTTCGGTGAGTGTTTTACCTCTGTTTTGTGGATAGTGGATGATGTAAAGGGTTTCAGATATGTGTAGAAGTAATTTGAAGAAAAAAACTCAAGAAAAAGTGAGCGACAGTGTCAGATGACCTAATGTACCAATTCCACAACAGCTGACTGTAGTACATGCACATATATTTTCTAATAAATGTAATTCTAACCATGAATGCACATTGTACATGTAGATGAAAATAATATGTACCTGCACAGCAAAATTAGATTTATTTAGACTAGTTAGATGCCAATAATCATCTTTCACCTTATATCTTCAATTTATGTACATGATGGATAGATAGATAAACTTTATTTACTGAGGGTAGAACATGGTTAGCATGGCATGTATACTGTTCTGTTCCCCAACTGCGCCCTAACTGCGCCCCAACTGCGCCCTAACTGCGCTCTAATTGCGCCATAACTGCGCCCCAAATGCGCCCTAACTGCGCCCTATCAGTACAACATTCATGCTATTATTCTGAGAGTGCGCCCTAATCGCGCCCCAACTGCGCCTTTTCTGCGCCTTATCTGCGCCCTAAGACTGCGCCCCAACTGCGCCCTATTCTCTAATAGGGCGCATATAAGGCGCAATTAACATATTTGGAACGCGCCCTAATTTGCGCCCTAGCCATATTGAGTCTAATGGCAAAGTTGGGGGCGCAGATAGGGCGCGCGCCCCAATTGCGCCCCAACTGCGCCCTAGCTGTCTTAATTCATGCGCCCCATTTGCGCCTTAAATGCGCCCTAATTGCGCCCTAATTCCGTGAGGGTATAGAGACGATACAATGTTACAACAGTGCAGCTGTATAGAGTTTACATATTGTAACACAAGCTCTACCAGGCATCCATTACGTTCTGCTTCGCGCCTCTCCATGTAGCGCTGTAAGGGTCTCACGGACTTTACCGGAGTTGACCCAAGGTCATCTGTTGCCACAGTAAACGAACATGACGACCGTCTAACTGGGCGAATTGATATCAGTCGCTACTCACCGATATGTATTTCCGCAACATATAGTTCTAGGGAAATTTGTCAAAAAGCTGCCTTCAAACTGTGTGAAACTGGCGTTTTGAAATACATTGAATAACTGTTTAGTGTATTTCGAGATAAATATACATTTTGCAATGAGTAAAATAGTCAGATAGAACAGTTCTTGGTTTTACAAGAATCCTGTAAAAAATGGCGAGACCCCTACAGGGGTAAATGCAGCGTAGCGCAAAGCACCCTGGGAGAGGATGATTGTAACAGTGTAGCTGTAGAGTATATAACTATTGTAGCATTGTATATGTAGAGAATATACAATGTTAGAACAGTGTAGCTGTATAGGGTATGCATATTGTAACAGTGTAGCTGACGTAGAGTATACATATTGTAACAGTGTAGCTGTAGAGTTTACATATTGTAATAGTGTAGCTTTAGAGTATATAACTATTGTAACATTGTATATGTAGAGAATATACAATGTTACAACAATGTAGCTGTATAGAGTATACATATTGTAAGAGTGTAGCTGTACAGAGTATACATATTGTAACAGTAGCTGTAGAGTATATAACTATTGTAACATTGTATATGTAGAGAAAATACAATGTTACAACAGTGTAGCTGTATAGAGAATACATATTGTAACAGTGTAGCTGTAATGTAAAAAAAAATTGTATATGTAGAGAATATACAATGTTACAACAGTGTAGCTGTATATACATATTGTAACAGTGTCGCTGTAAAAGTATATAAGCACTGTAACATTGTATATGTGGAGAATATAAAATTTTACTAGAGTGTAGCTGAGGTGATACATATTGTAACAGTGTAGCTGTAAAGTATATACTCACTGTAACATTGTATATGTGGAGAATATACAATGATACAACAGTGTAGGTGTACAGGTGATATATTTTGTAACAGTGTAGCTGTAGAGTATATAATTATTATAACATTGTATATGTAGAGTATATACAAGGTTAAAACTGTGTAGCTGTCGAGTATACATATTGTAACAGTGTAGCTGTAGAGTGAGTGAGTGAGTGAATAGAATTTAACATCACTTTCAACAATATTTCAGCTATATCATGACGAACCAACTAAGCACCACCCAGCCCGTGTAGCTGTAGAGTTTATAATTATTATAGTATTGTATATGTAGAGTATATACAACATTACAACAGTGTAGCAGAATAGTTGATACATATTGTAAAAATATCCTTGTAGAGTATATACAATGTTAAAGCATTGTAGCTGAATACAGTATACATATTGTAACAATGAAACTGCAGATTATATTTTAACAGTGACTGTATATCTAGACAATATACAAAGTTACAACAATGTAGCTGTAGTATACATATTGTAACAGTGTAGCTGTATAATATACACAATGTTACAACAGTGTAGCCATATGGTACATACAATGTTACAATAGTATAGCTGAAAGGAGTATACCTAATGTTAAAGGGTATCTGTAGAGTAGATATGTCACAACAATAGGCAAATAGGGGATACATATTGCAACAGTGTAGCTGTACAGTATATAAATATTGTAACAATATATATAAAGAGTATCTACAATGTTAAAACAGTGTAGCTCTATACCTGGATGATACTGTAACAGTGTAGCTGTATACCTGATACATACTGTAACAGTTTAGCTGTAGCGTACATAACTACATTGTAACAATGTATGTGGACTATATACAATGTTGCACCAGTACTAGTGTAGCTCTATATATATTGTAACAGTGTAGAGGTAAAGTATCATATAATTATCGTAACATTGTATTTGTAGAGTATCCATATTACAACAGTGAAGCTATATAAACTTACAATTTGTTACAAACTGAGATTGATCCTAATATATAATAAACTCAGAAAGAAACTTTAACATGCAGATTTTACAGGTAAATTTATTCTGTTCACCCTATAATGTTTTCAGTGGGGAGCACGGAAACTGAGCGAACAAGAGTGGACATGCTTGAAAGTCAAGCTGTGGACTTCAGAAACAATGTTGTCCGGCTCTGTTACAACCCTGAATATGTAAGTATGTTAGAAATAGATTATTTCCCAATTACAGTTGTAACCACTGAATATCTCCCTAGTATAATCCGTGGCGTGTCCGACTCCTCCTCCTACTCTGCTTTACTCACTGCACAGCAGGTCGCATAGGTGTGGCGCGGGATAGTGTGGGGCGATAGACCTGGGGTTTTCACTACCTGAGATTCCATGGGCCAGGCTTGCACCCTACAGTAGAATGGGTCGACTGCGCATGCGCGATGAGTAGTGCGCCATGAGTAGTATAGAAAGGGCACACGATCTCCCTATGTTAATAAAAGGAGCTGAACTACTAGTTAACATAAGCCGTGGTGTGTCCTCCTCCTACTCCTCCTCCGCTTTACTCACTGCACAGCGGGTCGCATAGGTGTGGCGTGGGATAGGGTGGGGCGATAGACCTGGGCTTTTCACTACCTAAGATTCCATGGGCCAGGCTTGCGCCCTACAGTAGAATGGGTCGACTGCGCATGCGTGATGAGTAGTGCGCGATGAGTAGTATAGAAAGGGCACGCGATCTCCCTATGTTAATAAAAGGAGCTGAACTACTAGTTCTCATAAAGTCCAAAGCTGTATGTCATCTTCCAGTCTGACCTGCAGTGTCTGGTGGTACATACCCTCTTCTGTTTTGATCCGTTGAAGTACAAATTTGTATCTCCATGATATATTTTGACACTTTTACCAGAACTTCATTAATCTCAGTCTGATTTTCTCCAGGATACATCAATCTCTGTCTTGTGCAATGTTCATGCCCTTTGTTATGCTGGGTGAACTCCACATCCTATCTCAGGGTTCTGATTTATACCACAGCCATGTTGTTCTGAAAGTTTTTGTTTGATCACTGTTCAGAGGGTTAGATGATGGGGCACTGTGATTGGTAAAAATCACCCAAGGTCACTGAAAGAACATTTAATTCAGGAAGCTAAGATCTTTCAAGATTGCATGCCCATGATTCCGTTCACTATAGCTGGAGAATGGTGCTACCACCTACCTGCATCTGGTAAAGGTAAGCATTAACTCGTCCAATAATCCTATATACAAGATGAAAGCTTTCCCCAAGATGGACTGGTTGAGAGATATGGAGAATAACATACCAAGGGACATTTCCACAATCATCATGTAGGAAGCTCTTCTTGGGATGTGCTGTGTCTAAGGCTGACAGATTGTTTTGTTTATTTTTCAGGAGAAACTTAAAGTGAATTATTTCAAGAATATACCAAATCTGTTCAAGTTATTTGAAGAATTCCTGGGGGAGGATCCATGGTTTGCTGGCAAAAATGTATGTTAAATTTATTACTTTATAATTTATGACTGTTTTAAAGTCAATCCCATGTTCAGAATGGTTTTGGCATAAAATATTATTTGCTGGGAAATATACAGTCTGGCCTCACTAAAAGGTGCCTCGCTTTAACACTGATTCTGATATAAGGTGGGTGCTATGTTGTCTCTCAAATTATTAAATGCATATTATTTCAGCCCTATTATAAGGCTGAAAATCTATAAGGTTGTTCAAGTTTTGACCCCCAATAACAGCGTTATAGACAGGTTACACTGTAGTATCCCTAGTTGGTGGCAAATCTGTATTGATGAAATCCATTTTTTATCTGGCAAATAAATACAATTATGTACATGGTTTTCTGGCAAAAAAATTTGTACTGTAAAACTGAAGTGGATTCAGATTGGGTTTAGGTTTTTCTTACCTAGAATTTTTATTTTCCATTGAAAAGTGATCATATCTTGCAAAGATGTTAAGTATAGCAAAAAAATGTAAATTGCACTAATTATAGCCAAAGTTTGTCCAGGTTCACATCACTTGGGTTGGAGAATTCGGACATATTGTTTTAGTGAAGAAAATGGAAAGCATGTCTCCCAAGAGGTGTATTCGGACACTATTGTATGTTGATAAGACTTTGAATCTGGGATTCCTGCGATATGAATCTCAAACAAAATGAGCTGAGCAGCATTACTGCCACCCACTGGGAGCTTCGTCCATAAATTTCTGGATACAATGCAGCTGCTGTTCATTTCTCCTTACTATTACTTATCCTTGTGAATATTTTTGGGAACTTTAAGTTAAAAATACATGTAGATCAGAGATATTGCTATTTAGATATTTTGCTTCACATTGAAGCTTCAAGTACAGACAAAGCTCACAGCAGGTCATATCTCATTGTTACCCCTCAGCCCGAATGGGCATAGGGGTATTGTTGTGGGTCCGGCTGTCCGTCTGTCTGTCTGTCTGTCCGTCTGTCTGTCTGTCCATCCGTCTGTCCGTATCATTTTCGTTAACATTCCATATCTTGAAAACTACTGAAGGCAGGTGCTCAAAACTTCTATCCAGTACAGAATGTATTTTGTAGGTGTGCCTTTTGTATCTTTTGGGTTATTGATATAGTGGAATCATTTTTAAAAAAAATGTTAAAATAGCAAGTTTTATTATGAATTATGCTTTGGTCAAATTCTACTGACAATCGGGAACCCTCGGGGTAATGGAATGGTCTTTGCTGAATAAGGTACCCGATACAACCCAAATGAAAACTGCTCCAAGAATAATTGAAGGTAGTTCTACAGCCCGTTTCATATGTTTCCCTTTTCATCAGTCTTTTCTCTCCATTCTGCTTTCAAAATATCAACGGAATATTGCCCGCTTTGTCCCTGAATACCAAATTATCCTTCCTTTTTTTATCCCTCAGCCCGAATGGCCATAGGGGTATTGTTGTTTGTCCTTCTGTCCGTACCATTTTCGTTAACATTCCATATCTTGAAAACTACTGAAGGCAGGTGCTCAAAACTTCTATCCAGTACAGAATGTATTTTGTAGGTGTGCCTTTTGTATCTTTTGGGTTATTGATATAGTGGAATCCTTTTTAATTTTTTTTTTTAAATAAGTTTAAGTATGAATTATGCTTTGGTCAAATTCTACTGACAATCGGGAACCCTCGGGGTAATGGAATGGTCTTTGCTGAATAAGGTACCCGATACAACACAAATGAAAACTGCTCCAAGAATAATTGAAGGTAGTTCTACAGCCCGTTTCATATGTTTCCCTTTTCATCAGTCTTTTCTCTCCATTCTGCTTTCAAAATATCAACTGAATATTGCCCGCTTTGTCCCTGAATACCAAATTATCCTTCCTTTTTTTTCTGAATGATCAATGCTCTCCACGAATTACCAGGGGACATAACCCATGCATGGTCAACCCGTAATTTTTTTCTCAAGGATTGATCTGCCTGCGAATGTAGTCCAAGGTAGTCCAAGGTTTGATCTACACAAGTTTTTTACAAGTTACGTAAGGTTGGTGATGATATTAATTATAGGAATTGCTTAATGAGCAATTTTCATCATTTTCACATCTTGATAACCTGTTTCATGTATGGGAAACAAAAGGAAGTAACTCTGCCTATTAAGAAATACTTGAAATAATTTTTTTTTTTTCATTTTATTTTCATGTTTTTTTTGGGTTTTTTTTACTTATCAAACGTATATATATTTATGAAAGATCATTTTATTATTATTAAATAGTACATATGAAATAGAGACTCATCCAGTCTAACTTGTAGGTGCTCAAGCAACAAATGCCACATCATGGATAGCATTCTGGGCGTTCATCGGGGATGCGAGAGCGAACAGGGCATGTACAGCTGTCTCCCTACCCGAGGCCTCGCTTGCAGGCAATTAAGCTTCGTTCAGCCGATGTCCGTGGTAGATTCTCCTTGTCCGATTTCTTTGCCGTCACATTCTGATTGTTCTTAGGTTTGATAGTTGGAATAGCTGTTCTCTTTAGTTTTGGTTTGTACCCGAATTCAACTGCTATGCTGTAGAGGTCCTCGAATGATGTCTTTCTGTCAAAATGTGCCGAGCAAAATCATACGAGTACTGGCTCGGGCCCTCTTTCCACACCCTCGTGTTGCGTACAAATTTCGTCCAATTTGCAGCGATTTTCTCGTCTTTAGGCCACAAATGAATACTAACACCCTCCCATTACACAACGTCGAGGCATATTTAACAAATGATGCTCCGATACTCCGAAAATCTCCAGAAATCAGCAGCTACTTATGACTGTGGTATACAGCTTTAACATAGAGAATACAAGACGGCTGTCCCTCCGTGACGTCACAGCTGGAATTGACAGGAGAGCGATTTTCACCTTTCAAACGGCAATATCTCGCCAACCAGACGGCACAAAATTATGGAAAAAATATCATTATTTTCAGAATCGAAAGGACTATTTTTATATATTTTTGACCTCGGATCGTTTGGGTTCACCTTTAACTAGTTGACCTTGAAGCAAGAGCTCACATATCCCACACTGAAATCGACAAAAGCTAAACACAAGAAAATAGTAGTTTTCCTGCAAATGGATTCCTTTCAGGCGAGAGAATTTTTCATGAAGGAAGAAGAAATTGATGAAGTAAACCTGTCTTCTTGATTTTAATAAAAAGGTATAAAGTTCATGAAGGACCCCTCTCCCCGTTAAATTAGTGAATGTATGGTTTTTATTTCACAACAGTTTACATAAATGTAGCCGTTTCAAAACATTGGAGACAACTCCACAGGACAAATGCCATATATATGTAGGGGAGAGAACTCTGAATATTCCAACCTAACACATATAGTCAGCTAAACTTGATTCAGTTTTGGGGGACTGTGACCTTGACCTTTGACAAATTGATCTAAAAATGTATGTCTCCTCTTTGCCATGCGAGTAAGGTATACTCAGAGTTTGGTACCGAATCCATACCTTGGAACTAGAGATATCGCATGGACAACAAATGTTAATGGATGAATGAACAGAAAGCAACACGCATAAGAAAATGTGACTTTTAATGATTTCTTGATTTTGGGGTTACAGTGACCTTGACCGATGACCCACTTTTTGGTATGTAACACATGTCCCTCTAACACATCTACTGGCAGAAAAAAAGTTATTTTTAATGATTTCCTGATTTTGGGGTCGCAGTGACCTTGACGTTCGGCCTTGACCTACATTTTGGTACACGACACACCGTCTTCCCTCAATGTATCAATTGGACGCAAACAAAAATCATAATTTTTATGAATTTCATGATTTTAGGGGTCACAGTGAGCTTGACGTTCGGCCTTGACCTACATTTTGGTACGTCACACATCATGTCCACCTGACACAAAAAAAAGCAATTTTTGAAGATTTCTTGATTCTGGAGTCACAGTGACCTTGACTATTGGACCTTGACCTAAATTTTGATACATGACAAACCGTCTTCCGATAATTTCTCAATGGACACAAAAAATAATGATTTTTAAGAATTTCAACATTTTGGAGTCACAGTGACCTTGACCTATGACCTTGACCTACATTTTGGTATGTGTGTGTCCCCCTAACGTATCTACTGAAACAAAAAAAAGTTATTTTTAATGACCTACATTTGGTATGCAACACATCGTTCCCCCTAGGGCATGCACTCACCAAAAACTGTACAACTGTAGATAGAAAACTGTCATTCATCAATGATTTCCTGATTTAAGGCAACAGTGACCTTTGACCTCTGACCTTGACCTCAATTTTGGTACACGACACATCATCTCCACCTAGCATATCCACTCACAAAAAATTGCAACTGGTATGCAACACATCGTTCCCCCTAGGGCATGCGCTCACCAAAAACTGTAGAACTGTAGATAGAAAACTGTCATTGATCAATGATTTCCTGATTTAAGGCAACAGTGACCTTTGACCTCTGACCTCTGACCATGACCTCAATTTTGGTACACGACACATCATCTCCACCTAGCATATCCACTCACAAAAAATTGCAACTGTGGATAGAAAACGTTCACAGATATAGACCGGACACGATCACTTCAGTGATTTCCTTTTTTTTAGGCCTGTGAACTTTGACCTCTCACCTCAACCTTCATTTTGGTACACGACACATCGTCTCAATCATTTCTTGATTCTGGAGTCAAGAGTGACCTTTACGATGGACCTTGCCCTAAATTTTGGTACATGACAAACCGTCTCCCCGTAATTTCTCGATGGACACAAAAATCATGATTTTTAACAATTTCATCATTTTGGGGTCACAGTGACCTTGACCTTTGACCTTGACCTACATTTTGGTAGGTGACACATCCTCTCCCCCTACTGTATCTACTGACACAAATTTTTTTTTAATGATTTCCGGATTTTTCTGTCACACTGACCTTTGACCTCGACCTACATTCGGTATGCAACACATCGATCCCCACTAGGGCATCCACTCACCAAAAATTAGAACTGTAGATAGAAAACTGTCAATGATCAATGATTTCTTGATTTTAGGCAACAGTGACCTTTGACCTCTGACCTCGACCTCAAAACACATCGATCGTCTCCTCATAGGGTATCCACTCACCAAATATTGGAACGGTAGATAGAAAACTGTCCCAGATATATAGACCGGACATGGGGGACGGACGGACGGACACACGGACGGAAATCGCCATCACATAATACGTCCGCCTATTGGCGGGCGTATAAAAACTGTAAGTAAAAGTTACGGTTTTCTGGCGAAGATCAGTAACATTCATGGTTTTGTAAGTAAAATCTATAGTTTCACAGTAAATGCAGACTATTGAATCAGACTTACAGACTTTACTGTTTTGTGTCCTATGTCTTTTCCAGATCACAATTGTAGATTTCCCAATATATGAATTGTTGGATCAACATCGAATTATGGAACCCACATCACTGGAAGATTTCCCAAAACTGACCGCCTTCCTTGAAAGGTTCGAGGCCCTGCCCAACATAAAAAAATACATGAGCTCTGACCAGTTTTTAAAACGACCAATCAACAACAAGGTCGCTCATTTCAAGTAAGTGAGGTCCTTGACCTTGGGCATGGATGTCCTTGACCTTGGTGAACAGTGAGCATGACTCAGTTACAGGACAGGAACTACACCATGCATCAGTAGAAGCTGTGGAAGTACATAGACTCGCATATCTACTTTTGCCGTGTCACATTCAACTGTCATGCGTGGGCCCAACTTTGTGATCAAATATTAGTATTGTTCACTACCCAGATTCAAATGTGTGAAAATATACAGGAGAAACACTGTATGTAGACAGTATACTTAGCCTGATAGCATCCCCTCAAAATGTTTTAATTCTTCAAAAATGTGCATAATTGACCCCCCACCCCTCTCGGTAGCTATGAAAGTTATTTATATAATATGTACATGGCATACAAACAGGGGATTGTGGGTGTATAATTGATCATATGTTAAAAATAAATAAATGGTGCCAAGTTTGAGCCATTGTTGTCCCCTACACAGCATTGTGAATGATTGTTTTGTATCTTTCCAAATAAAAAGAAATTTTAATATCTTTTTCAGTGTTTTAGGCCAAAAATAAAGGTCTTTTGTTTCTGGTCAGCACTCAAAAAAGTTATTTTTGTTGTATTATGGAAGAGCCCAGATTTCAGAGAGATCTATGTTAAATCATAGTAAGTCATGCCCTAACCTTCAACATTGCGGGCCCTAAGTGGCTGAGTGGTCAAAAGGGCTTCGCTGTTGACTGCTAGCCTCACACCGCTGAACCTGCATGTGTGAAAGTTTGACAGATACTTGCAGCTGGGCAGTGGTTCTCTCCGGGTACTCCGGCTTCCTCCACCATACAAACTGGCTGTCACCATTTGCGTGAAATAACCTTCAATGTGATTTTTTTGTGTTTTTTTTCTTCTTAATTTCTTTTATTGTCATTATTTACTGTATTTACTTCTAGGATGCACTTTCCAAGTGCAATTTCTCACTTTGAACAGGTTGAAATCGGTAACATTTCACCTCATTTCGCTAAACAACCTATAAAACACATCAAATCTGATGAAGCATAGACATGATGGAAATGTCAAGATTAACATGAAAAATCCCATCAGGGGAGGTAAATCATCTATTCAAATATTATCAAACATGATCATACTAGCCCGAAATTATTTCAAATAACGAGTAAAGAATAATGAAAAGTAAGACTGAGCCCACATCACTTTCGAAAAATAGTTCAATGGGAAACAAGGAATTAGGTGTCGTTAGCCTTACGGACAAATTCTGGGTTGGCAACCCTCACTTTGATCAGGGAGTTAACATTGCTGATTCTGAAAAACATGCACTTACCAGAAGCAAAAGTCTTTCTTTTGTGGCCTCTAAATATGTGGTGATATTCACTGATTTATATTTCCGGTGAATTCCAGAACTGAATAGAAATATCAACATTTATTGTTTATAAACCACATTTGTACTGAATGTATGTACACTTGGCTGAAGAATTGCATGTCCCACTTTGCTTTCCCCCCTACCATGACCCGGCCCCTACACAATCTCCATGTTGGTATAGGTGAACTCCATTTTATGCTATATTCACCATTATTAAAAGCATCTTCTTGCATGACCCCAAGATCTTGAACCGGAGATTTACTGCATTGCTTTTGTATGTATTTTCCCCCTCTCAATCAACTGCTATATGTTCCAGCTTTTTTCACAACTTTTTAATGTCCAGATTGTTTGGATGCCAACTTTGAACTTTATATTTTGTCTGGTCTGTTGTTTTACTCATTAGTTTTTTCCCTCTCAATCAACTGCTATATGTTCCAGCTTTTTACAACTTTCTAATGTCCCGATTGTTTGGATGCCAACTTCAAACTTATTTGTCTGGTCTGTTGTTTTAATCTTTGGTTACTTATGTATTCAGTTGTATTTTGTCTGATCAAATGTCTACAATGTTTATTATTTGGTTACTTATGTATCCTATTGTATTTTGCCCAAACTAATGTTTTGCCCTGTTTACTATTTGATGACTTTTGTATCCATTTGTATCTTGTTTCATCTGTTGTTTTACTCCCTGGTTAAATGTGTTATCTGTCTATGTACACAGATGCAGTGTTGTGCCTACCAGCCATGAAGAACAGAATATATGACACCTATTGAGGACCTTTTTTGATATGCCATTCATACCTGTTGCAGTATTACATTTTGCTTTGAGTTTATCGTATTGTTTCACCCTTTAAGTTATTGCTTGACAGTTTTGTGTCCCATATATGTCACTTCTTTGTGCCAGTTTTATCCTTGCAATGGGTCTTTCACTTCACTTATGGTGTTTTTGTTTTCTTTCATTTGGGATTGGGAGCGAACTAAATTATTCCATAATTGCTGTGCAAGATATTTTAGTGTAATTAACTTGATTCAAGATGTTATTTATATGTACCGTAAAAGATTTGCATACATAAACTATTTAGTAGGAAACCAGTTTACAATTTTTATATAGAATTTACAATACAGTAAACACATGATGAATGCTTCACTGAATGCTCAACTACCAGCTAGTGCAATAAAGGAGAAAGAAAATATTTATTAAAAATGAAGTCTTGTTTTTATTTTAGTGGTTTATATGAGAAGCCCAGAAAGGAAACTAAATCTCTTTGCTTACTACTAGATCCTAAAGGTAGACAATTACCTAATGGAGATGGAAATACTGGATATTGTAAATGAAGGTACTGGATGAATATAAATGGTACAGTAATGTATACTGTGACCTAAAGACAGACAGTACTGGATAATGTATACTGGTTCCTACAGATAGGCAATACTGTATAATGAAAATGATGAAACCCAAAGACAGACAATACTGGACAATGAAGATCCTGGATCCTATAGATAAGCTAATACTGGACAATGTGGATACTACATCATTTAGATTAGCAATACAAGATAATGTAGATACTAGATCCTACAGATAGGCAATACTGGATAATGTAGATACGGAATCCTACAGATAGGCAATACTGGATAATGTAGATATGGAATCCTACAGATAGGCAATACTGGATAATGTAGATACGGAATCCTACAGATAGGCAATACTGGATAATGTAGATATGGAATCCTACAGATAGGTAATACTGGATAATGTAGATACGGAATCCTACAGATAGGCAAAATACTGGATGAAGATACTGGATCTTATAGATAGGTAATACAGGATAATGTAGATACTGGATCATTTAGATTAGCAAAAGTGGATAAAGAAGATAATGAACCCCAAATGACTGACAATACTGGATAATGTAGATACTGAATCTTATAGATAGGTGATACTGGATCATTCAGATTAGCAATACTGATAGATGATACTGGATCATTTAGATTAGCAATAATGGATAATGTAGATACTGAGTCATATAGATAGGTAATACTGGATAATGTAGATACTGGATAATTTAGATTAGCAATACTGGATAATGTTGATACTGAATGCTACACATAGGCAATACTGGATACAGAAGATAATGAAACCCAAAGACGGACAATTCTGGATAATGAAGATACTAGATTTTAGACATAGGTAATACTGCATAATGTAGATACATGTACTGAATCCTACACATAGGCAATACTGAAATTAGGAGTTAACGACTGCCTTAGTGACTATTATCATGTAATACGGAGTTTTGATTGACGGTCCAAAACTAAGCATAGAACTAGAACCTTAGGCACAACGGGGCTATTTAAATGTAAAATAAGCTGTTGGAATAATTCCACTAACTCTTTGATGTTTCATCCCATGACGAAGAGCCATACTTGTAGTCTAACACATTCCTCAAGGATCTCTAGTGCATTAGTGTAATTGTACACATATATATATTAAAAAAATAACATGTGACCGCTGGGACAGACATTTATTATGAAACCAACCTGATGAAATGATAAAATAATGTCTTCTCTGCATGTTACCATTTCAGATAATAGAAAGCATATCCTTCAGCAGTAAATGACAATACGAAGCTGCTCATCTGAAAACCCCTCGGCTCTGGGTACATTCATAATGTATTCAATTTGAACCAAGATGTCAGGAACACCAAGCAGTCAAGTCACAAATATAAAGATTATCAAAAATTTTGCAATTAGAAATGACCCCTAAGGTTTCCGTCCAATCAGAGAAACCGGTATTCATTACATAAGTTTCTTGATGCCTCAATGATGTATACCAAATTTTACATCGAGCATTTGAACGGTATCAGAGATAGAGATCATTAATGATTTTGCATAAATTAAAGATGGCCGCCCATCCTTCCCGCCACTCAGAAGAACTGATGTGGTTATTCATTGAAAGTCTCTTGATACATTGATGCCGTATACCAAGTTTCATATAGAACACTGAAATGGTATCAGAGATATACATCATTAAAGATTTTGAATAAATTAAAGATGGCCACCAAGGTTTCCACCCAATCAGAGAAACCAGAACTGTCATTTGTCGTAAGTCTCTTGATGAATCGATGATGTATACCAAATTTTACATCGAGCACTTGAACGGTATCCGAGAACGAAAATTTTGTAATTAGAAATGACCCCTAAGGTTTCCGTCCAATCAGAGAAACCGGTATTCATTACATAAGTTTCTTGATGCCTCAATGATGTATATCAAATTTTACATCGAGCATTTGAACGGTATCAGAGATAGAGATCATTAATGATTTTGCATAAATTAAAGATGGCCGCCCATCCTTCCCCCCACTCAGAGGATCTGATGTGGTTATTCATTTCAAGTCTCTTGATACATCGATGCTGTATACCAAGTTTGTTAACTTAAATGTTATCAGAGATATATATCATTAAAGTTTTCGCATAAATTAAAGATGGCCACCAAGGTTTTTGGTCAATCAGGTCCCGATTCAAAGTAACTGGATGTATCGATGATGTATACCAACTTTCATATAAAACAATTGAATGGTAACAGATATGTATCATTATCGATTTCGCATAAATTAAAGATGGCCTCCAGGATTTCCAGCTAATCAGAAAAGCCGTTTTGGTAATTCATTGAAAGTTGCTTGATGTATCGATAATGTATACCTACTTTCGTATTAAACATTTGATTAGTTTCCGAGATATGGATCATTATCCATTTTGCATAAAATTAAAGATGGCTGCCAAGGTTTCCACCCTATCAGGTCCCAATTCAATAGGCTTCTGGTCCTTGACTAGGTAAATAAGCATACCAAATTTGGAATTCTTCAGTGGAACCGTTTTCTGGCTATCTCGCTCACGTACGGACAGACGGACGACAAGAATACCCTATGGCCAAAATTGGCCGAGGGGTAAAAAATGAGTATTGAGATACAATGTAAAATCCTCATGGTTAGATGGACTGGAGCTATGGGATGCATCCTCTCATGGGATGCATCCTCTCACGCATGTACCTCCTCCTGCCAGTACACCCCTAGTATACTACACTTCTATTTGGTTATCTCCCCTGTCACCTTACAGTTTCGAACACAGCGTGTCTGTGATATGCAGAGCTCTTTCTGTAGATCAGGGGAAAATGCTTGCAACATTCCATGAATATTTCAGAAGCAGAATGGAAAGAAAACATTTCTGAATACAGGGAAATTATTACGTAAATGATTTGACCAACACTGGATTTTAGAAACTTACCATAAAAAGATAATGCAGAGGGTCTTGAGGGGTAAGCTTAAACTGCGAAAATTCCAAACAGTAACTCAACACACATATTTTAAGAAAATGTAAATGAATACAGGCAAAGTGAAATATCCCATTATTTTCTACAATGAATTACACCTATACTGGTATTATTTAATACTAAATTACTGCCCAAACACGCTTTCTAATGAGAATGAGTTAGTCCCACAAAATCACTCAACATGCACCTCTCAAAATCTGTGGTTTAGCAGACGACATATTTTGAGTAGGAAAGTAGTGCCACTGGAAAATTAACGAAAATATGCATAAAATTAGATAAATGGAAATGTAACTTGAACATATCAGACCTGCAACTATACGCAAACATTAAAAACACAGAAACCTGGACACTCTAAAGAAGGAAGTTTCAGACCTCTTTCTTGTCGTGTAAGAACTCTATCTTTTGCTGTGTTAGCAAGACACAGAGCCGGTGCTCAAGTTTTTCCTGACTATAAGACAGGACCATTAGTAAATCGCCCCGTAAAAATTATTTCATGATCATATATTCTTTTGTTGTCCCCCGCTACTTAGTAGGGGGGGGACTTAGAAACACCGGTGTTCGTAATTCCGTAAGAATTTCTTGTCCGGACAATAACTCGTGAACGATTTAACCGATCAACTTCATATATGGGGAGTGCCTTGACATTGTTGAGAGGAAGATTAGGATTGTTTTTCAAGGACGTGCTTAATCCAATATGGCCACCATCAGCCATATTGGATTTCATTGGATTTTAAGCAGTTTGATCTTGTCCGGACAATAACTGGAGTACGATTCAACTGATCTACTTCAAACTTGGGGAGTGCCTTGACATCGGTGAGAGGACGGTTGGGATTGGTTTTCAACAATGTGCATAATCCAATATGGCTGCCATCAGCCATATTGGATTATAAGCAGTTGGATCTTAGATTTTCTTGTCCGGACAATAACTCGTGAACGATTTAACCGATCAACTTCAAACTTGGGGTGTGCCTTGACATTGGTGAGAGGACGGTTGGGATTGTTTTTCAGCAATGTGTGTAATCTAATATGGCCGCCGTCAGCCATACTGGATTATAAGCAGTTGGATCTTGTCCGGAAAATAACTCGAGAATGATGCAGCCGATCTACTTCATATATGGGGAGTGCCTTGACATTGTTGAGAGGAGGATTAGGATTGTTTTTCAAGGATGTGCTTAATCCAATATGGTCACCATCAGCCATATTGGATTTCAAGCAGTTTGATCTTGTCCGGACAATAACTGGAGTACGATTCAACTGATCTACTTCAAACTTGGGGAGTGCCTTGACATCGGTGAGAGGACGGTTGGGATTGGTTTTCAGCAATGTGCATAATCCAATATGGCTGCCGTCAGCCATATTGGATTATAAGCAGTTGGATCTTAGATTTGATTAGAATTGTTTTTCAAGGACGTGCTTAATCCAATATGGCCACCATCAGTCATATTGGATTTTAAGCAGTTTGATCTTGTCTGGACAATAACTGGAGTACGATTCAACTTCAAACTTGGGGTGTGCCTCGACATTGGTGAGAGGACGGTTGGGATTGTTTTTCAGCAATGTGCGTGATCTATTGGATTATAAGCAGTTGGATTTTGTCCAGACGATAACTCGAGAACGATTCAACCGATCTAGTTCATACCTGGGGAGTGCCTGGACATTGCCGAGTGGAGGATTAGGATTGTTTTTCAAGGATGTGCTTAATCCAATATGGCCACCATTCAGCCATACTGGATTTCGTTGGATTTTAAGCAGTTTGATCTTGTCCGGACAAAAGCTGGAGTACGATTCAACTGATCTACTTCAAACTTGGGGAGTCCCTTGACCTTGGTGACATCCCGGTTAGGATTGTGTTTCATGAACGAGCATAATCCAATTTGGCTGCCATCTACCAGCAATATTGGATTATGTTGCATTTTAAGCAGTTGCATCTTGTCTGGACAACAACTCTAGAATAATTCAACTGATCAACTTCAAACTTGCAGTTTGGCTTGACATCGGTGAGAGGACAGTTGTCATTGCTTTTCAGTTACCTGTGTAATCCAAGATGGCCACCATCAATCATCTAAGATTTTCAGCATTTAGATCTTGTCTGGACAATAACTCTACAACGATTCAACCAATCTACTTCAAACTTGGGGAGTGCATGGACATTGGTAAGAGGACAGTTGGTATTATGTTTTATGGATGTGCATTATCCAATATGGGGGCCATCCGCTGTATTAGATTATGTTAAGCTCATCAGCGATATGTCCATTTTCAAATCATACTCTTCATCAATGATATGAGATATCATTGACCAAAAAAAATCGACCATAGAGGTCTATGGCCCCCGCAGCAGCAGTGCGAGTTATGGTGGATGTAAATCCACCATAACTGGTGCTGCTAGCGGGGGACATGGACCTCTATGGTCGATTTTTCATTCTAACATGCACAACGATGATTATCCCCTTCATTCAGATATGGAATTGCAAATTTTCTATGAAGTTATCCTGTGTGTTAACTCCACCGAGGGCGCAGGGAATGAACCAATTGTCGCTCAGTGTGGAGCACTGCGTCACAAGAATGGGACGTCACCAGTTCTACTTGTGAATGAAATAGATCACAACAAAGAAATTAATGATACTGTATGATTATCTCTGTATGTTTTGAGGTCTGAACCAATCAGTGCAGGACTATAAGGTGAAGCATGTTAGAATACTGGATAGTGTAGACAGTGGATACTGTAGACACCAGATCACACAGATAGTGAACATTTGGTAACAAAGACTGGATCTAGAAGAACAGAATGTATTAACTCAAACTCTATTGTTAATTACTTTTATTCCGGACATACATGTACATAACATATATTGTAAATTATTTATTACAATTATTTAAGCACTGATATTCATATTTACAAAACCAAAACCAAAAAAAATATATATATAGCACTAACATCACAATATTTTATAGGTATACAGTACATATGACTAGAGTCACCAGAATTCAATTCGGTCTTGAATGCTTGATACAGAAGTTTGGCCATCTTCATTTTTACCCCTTGCAGTGTAAAACAAGTGGACAGGAACAATGGTAAACCTTTTTTCATCTAAATCCTCAGAATTTTAAATTTTCACAAAATTTAACCCTGCAATATCATTCATATCTTAATTTTCACCATATTTCTCCTCATATACAACTAAGAAATTGTACTGACCGTGGCTATTTAGTTTATCTACTGCCATGCTTATAAATACAAGGGCAACAGTACCAATTAAGGCAGCTCACAATTAAGGATCTAGTTTTATAGTAATTCGATTCCATTGCATGATTCTTGTTTATATCCTCGTATCATAACAATCGTACACTATATATCCCGCGAAACAATCTGCTGAGTTATCTATATAAGCATGGACAAAACTAGGGCTTTACATGTACCTCACAATGATTCACTCAAAGCTGCAGTGCGAATTACATTTCAATCTACAATCTATGCCTTTATACAAGCTTAATTATTTTTCAGGATTTTAACAGCAGTTTTCGATTGAAGGCAAAGCAACTCATAGACAATGAGAACAGAATATATGTAAGTTTAATAATGAAATGATGTTTGAAAGAGAGAATAAATAGGTAGTCCGCAGGATTCGAAACCACAACCCGGTCTAAATGTGTTGATGCTTTACGGACTTTAATAGCTCTGGTTGAACATGCCGACATCTACTGACAGCTCTGTCAGTTGAATATTGGCGTATTCAGCCAGGGTCATGTTTTAATCCCGCTGCCAACCAATTTATTTTTTCTCTCTTGAAAACCATTTCATACATAATCACTCAATGGCCGGCATTACACCATTACAAATATGCATTTTTTAATAATATTTATTTAATCGGCTGGCCTATTCCTGACAAGAATTCTACCCCTGACCCTACTTTACCTGGATCCAAAGTAGAGTTGTAGACCTCATCGAATTTCATGCAAATTGAATATATATTACATAACTTCATAAAGAAATACAAATTCAAATCATATTTCTAGATTAACAATAAATATTCGTAATACTATTGATCGGTGTGACCTGTATGATTTCAAAAATGAAAGAAAAAAATTCTGATTCCCAAAAGTAGAATACTTTTATGTATTAACCGGTGACTTTGAAGCATAAAAGATCAAAATTGTGACTTTAAACAACCTACCTCTAATAATAATGGCAAGGTTTTTCAGAATACACTGAAAGTAGACTTAGAAAATTCACAGAATGCAAATCACAGGCTCATTTTGTGACCACTTATTGTCACCCATAAATCTTTCACTTACATGACTTATCTTCTCTGCTCACAGAAAGGACATGAATATTTCCTACCAAGAAAATAAGAATATTTGGTTGATCAGATTTCTTGGAACCGCAAGTTTGTGAAATGGTACAATAACAAATACTGCAAAAATACCTGCAGAACTTGTTGAATTCTCCTGAACTTCGGACGATATCAGGTCGTTTTGATCAGAATTATTAGGAATTTTCTGAAAAATCATCACCCCAATTTGGGGATCATTGACGGTTATTAATAGAGTAATCATAGAATTCATCATAATTTGAAAATCTAAACTGAAAACATGGCAGTGTGAGTAACTTCACAGGACCTACAAAGTAGGTTAGGCATTAGGACTCGCATTGAACTCTTGCGAATCCCCCCGCCCCAAGTTGAAATCTTGCCTATATTAAGATGGGCACAGCCCAAGACAGAATCACCAGTGAAAAATCACCAGAAATTTTCATCAAAAGTAGGTCAGCTCAGAACTTGCTGGTAACAGTCCCCTAATGCACCTTCATGCAAAAAATCAAGGTTCTAATGTCAATGGTTCTCCTTATTTTGCTAACGAAAGGATTCGGATGGACTCACTCACTCACTGACTGACTGCCTACCAGACAATTTGCAGACGGTAGCCTACTTCGTAGGAAACTAATGAAGAGAATTTGCATTACTGGTAGTTGTCATGGATATATTATTCCAGTAGTTACCATGGATACAGTACTGGCAATTGCCATGGATCTAGATATACTGAGACAATAATAGAGCTAATATGTACATATCACTAAAACAATTACATTGTACAACACCACATATAGCATTATATACATCACCTTATAGGTAAAATTAGCCTCCTCTAATAATTCAGTCACAGGTAGTACAGCTTTCAACTAACCAAAATGATCGAACAAACAAAATGAATGAATAACTGAAAATTAGGTGGAACTAAAATTCAGATTGTGATTATAATTTGGGGACATTATTAATAGATATACATGAAGGAAAAACATTTATTATTTCTGCACTTTTTGTAATTGAATTATTACATAACTAACTATAGTACATAAGTGACAGTTTTAGCAAGAAAATTTGAAGACATTGTTACAGTATACGTATATTAACAGGCTGAGACACAACAACAAATTCACCAATCATGTCAGTGAAATTGATCAAAATATCACAATTATATAAAAAGAGACAAAGATGAAACTGAAACTCAGCATCAGGTACTAGACTGTAACTGCTGTAAAGTTGTTACAAAATGTTAACTTGTTTTCTCAGACTGTCAAATTTTATATGGTCTCACTGGTGACATTAAGGCCTCAACCAGAAAATGAAAATAAGGGCAATAGAATGGATACATAGTATTTTGGAAGCCTAGTATTGGATTTATGTCTTGTAAATGGGTTCATGAGCATTGCCAAGGAGGGTCATTGGGTGCAAATGATTCCGTCTCCGAACCCAAATCGTGTGTTATTCATCTATATTCGACAGCACATCCCTGTACCCTCCAATAATGGAGCCTAGAAAATGACCACATCTAAAAAAAATCCTGGCAACGACGTCCATGGGATTAATCAATACACGAACAAAAAGTCACTTGAAACTGATCATAAAATCAACACAAAAACAAAATGACCTTTCAAGTACCATGCCTCCATGGTCACTATGAGTCTGTGAGTGGACATCGCACAGAGCTTTGGTCAACTCATCACATCCAAGACTAAAGTCACCAATATAACATGTACACTTCAATACAGGATATTTGGCACAAATTCGTAGAAATAACATGTTCACGAAGACTATTAGGATAACTCTTGATCTACTATTACAAGTATGTATGGTATGTGGCTCATAAAAAATACTAAATGAGGACTTGTAATTGTTGCCAATTGGAGTAGACCACTATTGTAAGAGCACTGAACTCAAAATTTAAAAAAAAAAAAAAAATTGTACCCGACCCTAGAGTTGCTAAATATTTTGGATATGTAGGGTTACCTCAAACTCCGACTTTTTTTATGGATGGCATGATTGAATTGTCGGACAGTTTAACAATCGCAAAAATTAAGCAATGACTGACACACTGCATCCTATATCCAAAACAAAATTGACAAAATATAAGGTAATTACTGCACTGTGAGTAAGTGGTGCTCCAGACATGTTCACATTCTGTCAATCATATTGTAACAGTTTACAATGAAATCCAGTTTTTTTGGAGCAGCGTCTACCCTTCTAGATGAAGGAAGGGAGGTAACAAGGCTGTGGGTTGTTGTGAACATGATATATGTCAATGGATTTATGAGTTAACTTATAAGATCATTGGGTGGCATTTATAAGTTGCTGATCTATCAATGGGTGGCCTTTATAAGTTGCTGATCCATCTATTTGCTTGAAAATCAATTTAGTGCCAACACGAAAATCTACATTAGGTCTCTAACAAAAGGTGAAGTTATTCATTGAACAACAAACGACCTGGCGAAACTTTTAGTGGATAAAAAAACATCAAGGCTACTTGATTTATGATGATAAAAAAAACTAACGTCCATGCATACAATGTATTCAAATATTACTGTGATTTTTACTGCCATTATTACAACAATATCATATGATGGGGCCCATAAACAATACTGGTAAAAATTAGCATATTCCCTAATGCTGAAAATATTCAAAATATTCCAATGAACCAATAGGCAATTATCAATAAATTCAGACTGTATATAATACAAGAAAAGCTGCTTTGTGTGTCAATTGAAAGGGCAGCCAGTATATATGGTACAGCAGGAGATTTAGGGAATAACTGTTGTATTTTAGTACTTGCAGACATTAATGATGGTAAAATTGAGTTTTACCGACAACACATCAGCGGAGTCTGTAAAACAGATATTTGCGGCTGTAAAACCAGCATTAATGTTCGCAAATACTAAAATACTACATGGTTATTCCCATTCTAATTCCACTTATTCCTTTTCAAAGTAATTTGATAAGAATAAATTCGAAATTGGTGCATATTTATCCACATTTGATGTAACATGGAACACGCTCGCTCATGCAGCTGTAATACTCGGGGCTGCCTTGGAGCCCAGGTGTGCATGAAACAAATGACCATGAGATATCACGTAGAATGCGAAAACAATTTGCGGCTGCTAATGCAAATTTTATGATCACAAATATTTTAAGCTGACCAATCAGGTACACAGATTAAATCCGATGGTCTTCAGCTTGGCCAGTTAATTCAGAGGTATGGGGTCATTTTACAAATACATGTACATGAGAATGTGACACTGTTCAATGGCGATATGGGATGGATGGCTGGTTGTATTTAACTCCACCATTGACCCATTTTACATTATATATCTTCAGCATATCACACACACATTTCCAGATTCGTCAGAGTTTGCCCACTATTACTGATAGTGCAAGAGATCATCATGCTCGGTATCAAGCAATCCAAAAAGCCCAAAATAACAGATTTTCCCACACCCCCATCCTCTATCATAAGTGCAATGGGATACTCATGCATGCACCTCTAGTCCCAACCCCAAGGTTTTTTAGTTTTAGCTAGCCATGAGTCTCGGTGTCGTTGTGACAGCCTATTTTGATATGAGACACCCTAAAATCTGGAAATTTAACACAGAAAAGATAGGAGTGAGACACCATGTTATCAGAAATAAGTGGGGGAAAAAAACACCCTGTTTTCAAATCCTAGCTGAAAGCCTGTCCCCACCCGGAAACTGAACTGGAAAAGTTAAATCACATGTTAGGTCCTTCTCCAGAAAAACAAACATTTCATCATGAGAAATGGTGATCACCACAATTAAGCCTAGGATTATATTCATAATGGCAAAGTTGGAGTAGTAAGAAAGCCGTAGACTCTCCATGTGACTTTAGAACTGATGGTCTACCCCATGTTGTCCTGCTGTAGCGATATGGAACACTATTATAACTACAGTTGTCTCCCCTTGGTTAGCTGCCGCAGCACGGCCATGCTGATGAGACAGAGCGTGAGTTGAGGTTAATGTTACCAGGATTAGTGTTGTCCAGTCCCGAGTCTCCACCATGGATACGCTTCAGCTCCTGTCATAAGAAATATAGAGAGACCATGTGTTACTTATTGACCAATGATCACGGTTACAGAGAGTGAGTGAGTGAATATGATTTTAATGTCGCTTTCAACAATATTTCAGTCATATCACAACTATTTCTCTTCACGCCCAGGACCTGAAGAGCGAGGTCCTATTTGTTTTTACACCCATAGTCGCCTCTTATGATAAGTTGTCTGAGGAACCGAGATCTTTATTACTTTCAATGACTTGGGGTGTGCATGATGACACCCAGGTCAATCCCCACAGGACGAGCATGGTCACAGTTATTACATCCTCAACCTGCAGGTCTGTATTGTACTCCATACTAACCCTCCATAAATGTGGACTATATGCAAATAATATGTGAATGGTCTGCAAAAGTAACAGGCAATGAATGGACAACGAGGGAGATTAGTTCGCCATCTTTGTGGAATGTTGTTATTTTCTGATGTAAGCCAAGTTTATGCAGAGAAAAAGCTGGATGGACTAACATCAGGGATGAAAAGACATCAAGGTTGTCACATATTATTTTTTTTTTGCAAAACTGAATATTAGTTAACAAGTTCCAGAGCCACCCCAGAAAAGCAGAATTGCCCAACAATTGTCAACAAACTTGAGAAAACAGCAAGAATTCTTGATCTATTTGTGCTGTATGGGATGGCTGAAAAATGTCCAACAGAGATCTTCGAAACATGGCAGCACCCATGCATCTTAATAAATACTGCGGTTTTCAAATATGTACTTCAGAATAAAAATTCAAAACAACCAGAGGGAATGAACTAAACAACACTGGCTGTTATTCACTCAAATATGGGCATATTCATAGAGCACATTTGGAAATCCTAGTAACAACATGACTGGTCGTTGTCTGACAATCATGACAGGGTTTTATGGTGATCTCTCTAATAATTCAATCCCCCTATCAATATTCCATCAATCTCAATTTTGGGGTCAAAACTCAATCGGAGAGTGGGGGGGGGGGGGTGGTTAATGTCACACTTAAGGTAATTTCACTTGAGGAATTACCGTACAGCCTAGTCTGCTACAAACAGTAAAGCACCACACAGTATTATGGTCTGAAATTCAAATCTTTAAAACTTTACACCAAAATCTTTAAGAATTTGAGATGGCTTTCCAACAAGACACCTTATCATACATAGATATAGATAGATTCCTTCTGACATCTCCAGTACCATACCTTGGCCATTTTCCAAAAAGCTTCATCTACATTGGTGTTGTCTTTAGCGCTGGTCTCTAATGCTGACATCATGCCACATTGCTGTGCAAAAGTCTGTGCGTCCGTCACATTAACTTCCCTCATGTCTTCTAAATCTTTTTTATTACCTGCAATTCAACAAAACTCAGTCATCATGTCCAAACAATATATTTTAACCACACTTATATAACCACAATAATTCACATAAATGAAACTTTCAAAATATTTTCAAGAGAATTACAACCAATATTAAATATTTACTAATGCGTGTTCTGTGTCATGCTTTCAATACAATATAATTATATGTCTGCTGACTTCTTCACATCATGAGCTCCAGTTTGTCAATCAGGCCCTTCACTATGTCTTTAACCCAGAATATATTTTTAATCGATGATAACTGGTATATTTTCAACCTGAACTTGCCAGAATTATCGTAAATGTAAGCTTATTGGTCCTTTCTTGGAAAGTAGGAATATTTGATTCACATTATTATATTTACACCTGTTATCAATAGTTGAAATACCCACTTCGTTATAAACAGAAGGGAGAGTTCATGGGAACGAACCAGAACTCATGCACCTGTTGCCGCCATTGGGGCAAGGCAGCCTTTCCAAGGATTATGTGGAAAGGGCATATTAGTGAGCCAGGGTATGTTAGGTAGAGTACCGGTATCAAATTTTAATTTTATATCGATGGTGTTGTGATGATGGTGCATCCGATGCCTCTATTGCAGATTTTTCCATTCTTAATTTTGCACCTCTGACTCACAAATGCGGGAAATCTTGATCAATCAACTGAAAAATGTTAGCAGTTAGCTAATGCAGAAATTGTATTGTTTCTTGTAAGGATACTTTTGACATTGATCAATAATAACAGAACAGCATGAACCATACCTATTAGTAACTGTACTACATTACTCCCAGCATACTTCTTCACATCTTCCAGCCATCGAGGCAAACTCTCAAAAGTCATCTTTTTTGTGAGATCATAGGCTACTATCACACCGTTTGCACTCCGATAGTAACTCTGGGTTATCGTCCTGAACCGCTCCTGTCCCGCTGTATCCCAGATCTGAAGCTAGAAACAACACAAACATAGTTACAAAGTGGGTAGACCTAGTCCATCTCCCATCTCTATGCTTGCTATATCTCTATGCTATAGTTCCATACTGACCTTGGTTTATCAGACCACAACTTTTCTTCAAGGGAAGTTGGAAGTTATAACATATAAATACGTTTAAGTTATAAATAGACACAAGATGTCATTGAGCTTGAATTCAAGACAAAATGCTTCATCAGAGTGGGTTATTAACTGGCTGCCCCACAAGCCCTCCCACCCCCACATCAGGGGAAATGACCTATCTATCAATTTTACAATAAAACTTAATCTCTCCAAAAGATAGAAATTTCACCCTAAACCAAGACAGCAACAGGGTGGAATGAAACAATAGCAAGGAGGAGGATAACATTGGTATCAATGTGGATGGTAATGGAATCAAGGTTAAGGTTAATGGTATCAAGGTGGAGGGTAATGGTATCATGGTGGATGGTAATGGAATCAAGGTGAAGGTTAATGGTATCAAGGTGGAGGGTATTGGGTAATGGTATCATGGTGGATGGTAAGGGTATCAAGGTGGATGGTAATGGTATCAAGGTGGAGAGTATTGGTATCAAGGTGGAGAGTATTGGTACCAAGGTGGAGGGTAATGATATCAAGTTGGAGGGTAAAGATATCAAGTTGGATGGCAAAGGTATCAAGGTGGACGGTAAAGATATCAAGGTGGAGAGTATTGGTATCAAGGTGGAGAGTATTGGTACCAAGTTGGAGGGTAATGGTATCAAGGTGAAGGGTTATGGTATCAAGGTGGATGGTCAGGGTATCAAGGTGGATGGTAATGGTATTGAGGTGAAGGGTCATGGTATCAAGGTGGATGGTCAGAGTATCCAGTTGGACGTTAACGGTATCAAGGTGGATGGTAATGGTATCATGGTGGATGGTATCGGTTTCAAGGTGGAGGGTAATGGTATCACGGTGGAGGTTCATTGTATTAAGGTGGATGATGAAGGTATCAAGGTGGATGGTAATAGCAGCAAGGTGGCGGTTTATGGTATCAAGGGGGATGGCAATTGAATTGAGGTGTGGGGTAAATATATCAAGTTTGGGGGGGGGGGGGAGTTTGTTTCACTCATATGATGACAGTCAGTTTGGTTGGTGGAAGATGCCGGAGTACCCGGAGTGAACCACCGCCCTCCGGCAAGTAACTGACAAACTTTCACACATAGACCACCTGGGCTCGAACCCATGCCGGTTCAGCGGTGTGAGGCTAGCACTCACCAGCGAAGCGCCTTAGACCACTCGACCACCGAGGGCCCGATATCAAGTTGGATGACATTGATATCAATGTGGATGGTAATGATATTAAGGTGAATGGTAATGACATCAAGGTGGATGGTAAAGATATCAAGGTGGATGGCAATGATATCAGGGTGGATGGTAATGGTATCATGTTGGATGGTAATGAGATCAAGGTGGATGGTAATGCATGCCTGCAAGTGGCTCACAGTGAAAATATAGGAGAAAATATATTGAGTGAGTGAATAGGATTTAACGTCGCTTTCAACATTGTTTCAGTCATATCACGACGAACCAACTAAGCACCACCCAGCAAAGTTGTGTGCCTGCTACTTCAAAGAAGAAATCTTTGAAGCAGCATGGAACCAGACACCCTCCATTAAGACACAGATAGGACGCTTACATGGTGCGATAGACAAGTGAAATTACAGTGCTAGACATCACATTATCAAGTTCCTGTTGCTTCTCAGCAAAATGCATTGAAGCAACAGGAACCCATGCCCACACAACCACTCAAAATTAAAGCTCGTGTGCAACACGGGCAAAGAGCATTTCCCCAGGTAATTTTGTAACACATAATTTGGTACTCACAGGGCTTTAGATCTCCCCAATTTGGGAATACCCCTTATTATGGGTGGCAAATTTTTTTTAGGATGAGACAGAGGGTGGGGCACATACCCCTGGAGGATGAGCAATCACGAATCATCCCTGGTAGAAGTGCCTCGGAGAAGGGACTTCTTCACCAATGGGCGAAACCCAGTGTGAGGCAACACCAACTTTATTTTGCATTTCATGGACCCACCGACATTAAAAATCGAATAAAAATAAAATTTCAAATTGCCACTTTTATATTTCCTATGAAAGTTTGAACATAAAGACATTAACCCCTTTTTATTTCTGATTGTATGAATTAGGCTGTTGTACTCTATCTGAAACAATGCCAGCAAATAAAAATGCCAAACAACAAAAAATAAATACCTTTCACTATAATTTTTCACTGTAAGTCAATGAATTGTTGTTGTTGTAAAATGCTGCTAATATTACTTAGGCGATAAGGACATTCAATGTGAAACAGGAACCTTCACTGGCTGTGTGATCTATCACTCTGTCATGGTACCCATATTTCGACAGTGATGCAGGTATGTCAGCTAGCTAGGAACTGGACGGTGTTTCAACAACTCAGCCGATACAGCATGGTTTAAGTTACTGTTAAAGCATGAAGCTGTTGAAACAAGTGCAAAATTCATTAAATTGTTCTGGAAGACAACCACAGCCACAACAAAATGATGACAATGTTAGATTTGGAGTGTATGTTGGCAGTTAACATGTGACTTAACATACAGTTTTTGACCTTGAGAAAACAGGTCAACATCAGTCATATTCAAAGAGTTCAGGTCCATCATCAGATGCATATATGTGGTATAAATTTAGAATGCCTAGCTATATTTCATGTTATATCATAATATAAAGTATATAACCTAGAGAAAATAGGTTCAGTCAAATGGGATAGGCTTCTAGTCAGTCACCAATTGCACAAGTATGATGAATTTGAAGAGCTCATCTTCACTCCTTTAAAATTTATTGCTTGTGCTAAATTTGACCTCGATAAAACAGGTGAAGGTCAGTCAATTTCATTAATTAGGCTTCTGATCCATCCAGGGTCCGAAACAGAAACTTTTGATGACCTGCTGTTTTTTTTTCTTCAGAGAAAAATCGCAGGTCAAATTGAACATCACCTGCTATTTTTATAATTGGACAGCTATTGTTTTCAACCTGTGCAAATTCAGACGAAAATAGTTAATTTAACACCATACAGTAAGGATCATTCATTTGTTAATTTTCTTATGCATTTTATCTATCCAATTTCACAGGAAAATAAACTATAATTTGAACCATCTCTTGTTAATATGCATGTACAGATTGACAGCCCTTATTAGTTACTAGAGACTGTCTGAGAGTGAACATTATTGAACTTTAATGGTGTGATAATGATTCAGGTGTTACAATACACACTCCACAAATGTTGTAACTCGCATGGGAATATACAATAATGAAACATGGGAGTTACAACATTTGTAGGTTTCCATCAATTCTGATGTGGATTGCCAAAAAAATTATACCTATATTATCTTAAAGTGGTAAGTCTTATCCAAACTTCATGTCATGTAGGAGTATTAAATGTAGGTACATACCATACTTTATTCATTTGTGGACAGTTTACTTAGTTCTTGCCAGATAACCAGATTATGTATTGTCTTCATCAATTAGAGTGTGTATTGTATCACCTGAATCACACCATTTGTAGATCGCTGTCAGGTTATCCCTTACAATTTCTGAAAATGACAGCATTTTAATATCCCTCCCACCAGACTGACATAATTTAATGGCTTTAATCCTATTCATAAATGTGTATTGGCTAAGATCACATTATGCCTTGTATATATACATGTACATGTACTGTCCCTATGTAGCTGTTTGTAACTTTGTTCACTGCTGAAGATGCTATAACTAATAGCGAACTATACAGAATGAAATTTGTCTACTCGGAGTTGATTTTCTTCTCTATTATTGGAAAATCATCAGTGGTTCCAATGGATTACTTCAATTAGATATACTTGTAAAAAATTTCCAGGTGGGATGTGCCATATAGCAGGTATGTAGAAGTTTCACTTAAAAAATCTTTCTACTTTTTCAGTTCAAAAAATAATTATCAACATTTGTAACTATGCTGTCAAAGTGCAATGGTATACAATGTGCAATTTCACATCTCGAGTTTCAAATAAATTCTGGGGACCTCCACATAAAACAAAAAATTGTGCATTAACGGAGTGATAATTTGTGATTTTATTCATTGAAAATTGACCAGAATGCATCCCCAGAAATCTGGAAGCCCAGGGCTATGTCAGTAATGGAGAGAGAAATAACACTGATTTTGGAAATAAAGTGTTTACTTTGTTGACACAAAGTCTACTAGTCCACTTATGTAAAGTGCATTATGCAATAAGTCAACAATTACAGGTCTTATTACCTGAATGGTCAACATACAGTCCTATAATATAAGGCCTGAAAGGTAAAGCAAAATATCAGTGTTACAGTTTGTCTATTTGACAAAAATGGTCGGACTTCAAGCTCACTTGAATCCTTTCTCCATACTGACCAGACACTCATGGCAGCATATTTTCTCTGTCTGCATTTTAGTTATGTGTGTAAGCAGGGGTTGATGTAGCCTTGATTTAGATATATTTAGCTGTGCCACATGATTATGCCAGCACTAACAGCACCAATGTCCTTACAATCCATTTTTAAAACATAATGTTAATAAAATTAGTAATTGTAAAAAAGAATGTATAATAAGATATAAATCAAGCATTATGTTGATGGGCTGCAAAATCCGTATGAGAGGTGGGCCTTCAATTTCAATCAATCAAAAAAAAAACTTTCAGTCCTTTGAAATCCTTTGTCTGTCTGACAGTAAGTTTACTGTCTATAGTTCCACCCAATGATGAACAATATCACGAACCTACATGATGAAGCAAACTGCTCATAAGTGGCCTGGGGAATATATAGATATTGGACTCAAGTCATGAGAATTTCATATATTTAAAAAAATGACCATTTGGGACCACAAGGGATGTGAATTATAACACTGGGAATGTTACATTCATTTTCAGCAAAGTAGAATTACTTTTCCCTGATTAAGAAGCAAATTTTCATTTTTGTGAAAACAAAATCTTATTTTGAGATGCAAAAATGCGTCTCCATGATTCACCAACACCACCAAAATCTTGTCAGTTCTTTGCCTATCTTGCAAGATCATTATACCCAAATTTCATGGAAATCAAACACGTTGTTCAGAAGATATGATGTTACACATGTTTACCTGCATTCATGTCTATAGCGCCATCTAGTGATGACCAAATGCCATGAAAAACAAGCGGGTGAAATCTAAAGCCCCAGGGAGATGGCACATAAAAGTTTAATGGAAAAAACTTTAATCGTGATAATGGTTAGGGAGGTTTTGACGTTAAGTCAGATAAATGAGATTTTTCATTTAAATGGCAATTTGATTTGCACCGAAAGGGAATTATCATGTCGGCAACCCTATATTTATGCTTGGCAACCTAGAATAGAACAGTTTTTAAATATTTCTCCAAGCGAATTGGTGAATTTTCATTTCACAAAAAACTCTTTTTTTTGAGACGCAAAAAACTTGCCTTTATAATTATGCCAGCTACACCAAAACCTTTTCAGCACATTGACTATCCTTCAAGACCATTGTAATAAAATTTCAAAGAAATCAGACAAGCCATTCCGACGAAATCATCAGAGAAAGGTTTATCTATGCTCTGACTACAATGCCACCTAGTGGTGAGCAGCGGGTATCGAAACACAATCAGACAAATTTCCCAGGCCTAAGGAGATAGTATACCAAGTCTGACCCGAAAATATTTAACGGTTTCAGAGATATTCATGTTTAAAGTCGCGGCGGCGGCGGCGGCAGCAGCGGATCCGGCGGAGCCGTTCCTCATGAAAACATAAGAGCATCCACTTTGTGGAAATGCTCTAATTCGCCAAAATATAGAAGGAATATAGGAATTTTCTTAATAAAATATAGGAAAATATAGTGAGTGTATAAGACAGGTCACTACTACATTGTATGTTCCAAAATTGGTAGTTTTCTGGTGTTATGTTAATGACATCAAGATGAACATTAATGATATCAAGGTGGATGGCAATGATATCAAGGTGGATGTTGATGACATCAAGTTGGATGGTAATGACATCAAGGTGGATGGTAATAATATCAAGGTGGATGGTAATGATATCAAGGTGGATTGTAATGATATCAAGGTGGATGGTAATGACATCAAGGTGAATGGTAATGACATCAAGGTGGATGGTAATGATATCAAGGTGGATGGTAATGACATCAAGGTGGATGATGATATCAAGGTGGATGTTAATGCTATGAAGTTTGATAGTAATGAAATCAAGGTGAATGTTAATGATATCAAGGTGGATGGTAATGATATCAAGGTGGATGTTAATGATATCAATGTGGATGTTAATGATATCAAGCTGGATATTAATGATATCAAGGTGAATGTTAATGATATCAAGTTGGATAGTAATAACATCAATGTGGATGGTAAGGATATCAAGTTGGATAGTAATGACATCAAGGTGGATGGTAATGATATCAAGGTGGATGTTAATGATATCAATGTAAATGATATCATTATCAAGGTGGATGGTAATGATATCAAGGTGGATGTTAATAATATCAAGTAGTTGGATGTTAATGATATCAAGTTGGATAATAATGACATCAAGGTGGATGACAATGATATCAAGGTGGATGTTAATGATATCAAGGTGGATGTTAATGATATCAAGTTGGGTAGTTATGACATCAAGGTGGATGGTAATGATATCAAGGTGAATGTTAATGCCATCAAGGTAGATGTTAATGACATCAAGTTGGATGGTAATGATATCAAGGTGGATGGTAATGACATCAAGGCGAATGGTAATCAATGTGGATGGTAATGCCATCAAGGTAGATGTTGATGATATCGAGTTGGATGGCAATGACATCATTGTGGATCTTAATGATATCAAGGTGGATAGTAATGCCATCAAGGTAGATGTTAATGATATCAATTTGGATGGCAATGCTATCAAAGTGAATGGCAATGATATCAAGGTGGATAGTAATGGTGGTAGTGGTATCAAGGTGGATAGTAATGGTGGTAGACCGTAGTGGTATCAAGATAGCTGGTGAGAGTATCAAGTTGGATGGCAATGATATCAAGGTGGATGGCAATGATATCAAGGTAGATGTTAATGATATCAAGGTGGATAGTAATGGTGGTAGTGGTATCAATGTGGGTGGAGACAGTATCAAGGTGGACGGCAATGATATCAAGTTGGATGGCAATGATATCAAGGTGGATGGTAATGATATCAAGGTGGATAGTAATGCTGGTAGTGGTATCAAGGTGGATGGTGACAGTATCAAGTTGGATGGCAATGATATCATTGTGGATGTTAATATCAAAGTGGATGGCAATGATATCAAGGTGGATAGTAATGCTGGTAGTGGTATCAAGGTGGATGGTGACAGTATCAAGGTGGATGGCAATGATATCAAGGTGGATGGCAATGATATCAAGTTGGATGGCAATGACATCATTGTGAATGTTAATGATATCAAGGTGGATGGCAATGATATCAAGGTGGATGGCAATGACATCATTGTGGATGTTAATGATATCAAGGTAGATAGTAATGGTGGTAGTGGTATCAAGGTGGATGGTGACAGTATCAAGGTGGATGGCAATGATATCAAGGTGGATGGCAATGATATCAAGTTGGATGGCAATGACATCATTGTGGATGTTAATGATATCAAGGTGGATGCCAATGATATCAAGGTGGATGGCAATGACATCATTGTGGATGGCAATGATATCAAGGTGGATGGCAATGATATCAAGTTGGATGGCAATGACATCATTGTGAATGTTAATGATATCAAGGTGGATGGCAATGATATCAAGGTGGATGGCAATGACATCATTGTGGATGTTAATGATATCAAGGTAGATAGTAATGGTGGTAGTGGTATCAAGGTGGATGGTGACAGTATCAAGGTGGATGGCAATGATATCAAGGTGGATGGCAATGATATCAAGTTGGATGGCAATGACATCATTGTGGATGTTAATGATATCAAGGTGGATGCCAATGATATCAAGGTGGATGGCAATTACATCATTGTGGATGTTAATGATATCAAGGTAGATAGTAATGGTGGTAGTGGTATCAAGGTAGATGGTGATGGTAACAAGGTGGATGGCAATGACATCATTGTGGATGTTAATGATATCAAGGTAGATAGTAATATTGGTAGTGGTATCAAGGTGGATGGTGACAGTATCAAGGTGGATGGCAATGATATCAAGGTGGATGGCAATGATATCAAGTTGGATGGCAATGACATCATTGTGGATGTTAATGATATCAAGGTGGATGGCAATGATATCAAGGTGGATGGCAATGACATCATTGTGGATGTTAATGATATCAAGGTAGATAGTAATGGTGGTAGTGGTATCAAGGTGGATGGTGATGGTAACAAGGTGGATGGCAATGATATCATTGTGGATGTTAATGATATCAAGGTAGATAGTAATGGTGGTAGTGGTACCAAGGTGGATGGTGATGGTAACAAGGTGGATGGTGATGGTAACAAGGTGGATGGTGATGGTAACAAGGTGGAGGTATAAAGGTGCAAAGTGACATCTGTTTGAATGATGATAGTATTGGTCAGCTACATTGTAGAAGCCAGTAGGCAGAGGTAGATTTGCTTGCATATAGCAGGTTCATCACTGCGATGACAAGACTGTATTCTGAAATGCAAAGTTTTATGTGAAACGACTTTAATTAGCATGCATGCATGCATGCGTGAACTGAGAACACGTCCAGAATAAATTCAAAGATGGCATGGGAGACCTAGCAGAATAGCCGAAGTTGTGACCTGGCACAACTTAGTTTCTCCGTGTTTTCTGAATTTTCTCTTCGATCGGCAAATATGCATCCCAAATTTATGTCGAATGTACTTCTATGGGATCTCCGGTGCTAATTATTTCTTGAATGACATGAACACCATATTGGAATATCATGACGTCATGTGACTTCTGAATAGATAATGTCACCACCCCGTCCCAGCGAATATAGGCCTATCCCAGAGAGCTTATCTGGTTTATCACAAAATAAAGATGGTTGCACTCTGAAACTTGCATGTCATGGCAAACTCGATTCAGGCAATTTTTATGCCAAAGATGGTTACACAAGATCAATTAGAACTCGTCATATGAAAGATCATTTTGAGATGGAGAATAACGCATATATACTGTCTTGTCATGTTGTTTGGAGTGACATGGGACAAGTCCAACCTCATGGAGGGGCATCAGATAGAGTTCTAAACTCAGGGGAGATAATTTGAGAATTTCAAATCAATTCCCCCCCATCAACTTATGTGAATGCCTGGATTGTTTCCACAGACACCACAGGGCGCATCAGTACTTGCTACCCCTGTGGACAGTTCCATCTGCAGTGGACAGACCCTCAACAGTGTTGATTTTCAACTGAGACATTACAATACTGGCAGAATAAAAAACAAACTATGACATCACTGGGACTTCATAACTTAAACATGCAACATGTTAGTTAAAGCTAATGCTTTGTGATATTATATATTTCCATGGGTCATAACAAATGATGATCAGTACATTCAAAATAAAGTTGGGATCTGCAGTTTATAATTTGCTGACTGATGGTTCATGCATGCGTGTTAGTGGTCTGGTTTTGACTCCTGCGTAATAGGGGATTCCAGCACATTAAATGTGGTCGTTCTGCATGACACTTCGGATTATAAATGTGGTATGTCGTTTATTAAAGGAGTACTTACCTTATTTTTGAGTGTTACTCTATTTATCAGCAATCGTATTCCAAACAGTATTATATAAAACTTATGTTGATAGAATGCAAAGTGAAAGAAATATTGAATATTTTGCTGCTCGCCACAGCGTGCACTGGGCGCCGCCATTGCACCACTGTGTGACGTTTTTAGATGAGCAGAAGTGAATGTATACTCATCTAAAAACGTCACAACGTCATGGAGATTTAAGGTTGATCGTGCTGGTCATGTCGATAATTCCCACGAGAAGAAACCCAGTAAATTCACTGACGTTCTAGTTGATTTTAGTAGTTCAAATGTAATCATAAAAATGTTTACGAGCTTAGAAGCATCGTCGTTCATCTTAAATCACTGGACAGTTGCAGAGGACGCTCTTTTAGTTTACCGCTCAGCTTCAGATTTTGTCCAAATTGAATTCTCAATTGAAAAACTTGGGGAAGATATTCTTTAGTTGGCAGAGATAACCTAAACCACTTTTCGTTTAGGAATTACTTGCGTGGGATTTGGCGCGCCAGTGTTTTCCTCGAATTAAAACTCGGACACAGAGTGATTGAAATGTCCGTAGCTGGAACGTCCCTGGATCAAGCGTTAGCCGTGATGTTGTCCTGAATGCTGACGTCATCAGTCACGTCATCCCACAGGCAACATGGCGGCGCCCACGTCGAGATCAAAGCGGAAACATGGCTTCACAAATTGTAATAAAAATAATAGGTTATCGCTCTCAACGACAGTAAAACAGTTGGTTATATTTCTTTAAGAGTCTAACCTTTGCAATAGGAACAAATACAAGATAAGGGAAGTACTCCTTTAACTACAACAAGGTCAACAACCACAAAGTTATTTAATCTTAATCGGCAGGTGTTCTCAACTGACTATATACTTGGGTATGATGCATACATACATACAAAATATACACCACCAAATTAGAACGACACTAAATTTGACAAATCCTGCACTCTCCACCAAAAAAATAGCACAACAACAACAAGCATTCAATCTACTCCCCCCCCCCCCCACCCCATTCACAATCTCGGATACATGCATATAACTCATTTAGGGTTTGTGTATTGATGTTTTTTGAAATGGATGTAGGACAGTTCTACTCCTGAACATTTCCTCTCTGAAAATTTTCCCACCCTCGACAGTTACCATGCATCCTAGACATTCTCCTCTGAACATTTCCCCACCTCACATTTCCCCACCACATTTCCCCATCTAAACATGTCCCCACCTCAGACATTTCCCCACCTGAACATTTGAACATTCTCCCCCCAGGACATTCCCCCACCTCAGACATTTTCCATGCACCTAGGACCTTTGCCCACCTCGGACATTTCTTCACCTGAACATTTTCCCACCTTGGACATCTCCCCCACCAAGAAATTTTCCCACCTCGGACATTTCCTCACCTGGACATTTGAACATTTCCCCCCCCCCCCCCTCCCCCTGGACATTTCCTCACCTGGACATTTTCCCAGACATTTCCCCACTCTGACATTCCCCCCACCTCAGACATTTCCTCACCTAGGACATTTGCCAACCTCTGGACATTTTTCCACCTCAGACATTTTCCCACCTCGGACATTTCCTCACCTGGACATTTGAACATTTCCACCCCTGGACATTTCCCCACCTGCATTTTCCAAAGAAAAGTCGAAAGAAAGTCTGGCAGAAGTTGTTTGTGAAAAAAAAAAAAAAAAAAAAATATCACCAATATAATACCTGCCTTTACAAGTTTACCGTCTATAGTCAATGTTTTCATGGTAAAGTCTACTCCTATGGTGCTGCCGTGTTTTTCTACATATGTACCCGACTTGAATCTCTGCACCACACACGTCTTTCCAACACCTGCATCGCCGATCAGCACGATTTTAAAGAGAAAGTCAAACGAGTCGTCGCCATCTAGCGCTGAAGAGTGGTATGTCGCCATTGTTAAGGCCGTCCCCACTTTATCTAAACCAGAATAAACGCGCTCTTATCGTACATGTGTCGAATTAAACCGCTTTCTAAAAATATACGATGCTGTTTTCAGCTGTTCTTCGATCGCACTGTCATCAGTCTTTTGCCGGAAGTGACGCAAAATCCGGAAGCAAAATAAAAATTCCATTCGCTCGCTCGCTCGGTGATTTCGGGAGCCTTCCTCCATCATCGTCGTTTATTTGAAGCTGCAATGACGTAGGGTTCCCGGCCACTGTTCCCGAGCCGCTTTTCCGCAGGAGGCCCACATTGGGGGCTCTCGGATGAACATTTCACAATCGAGTAACTTCTACTTACGAGAAATGGGGCAAATAATTCGAATTGTTGAAACATACTTTTTTTCTATACAGTATTTGAAATATGAAGTTCTCCATACCTACAGAATAGTCTTCAGTTCTTCCGTTCTTATAAAGTTCGTCATACCACAGTATTCTAATTTCAACGAATACCCTTCGTCATTGGGTTAAAGTGGTACCGTACGATATCAGAAAATTTCCGCATTCCGCATTGGGGAGCATTGATATGATATTAATTTATTAAGATTGAAAAATAAAATGTGAGAAACCACAAAAAGGCAAAACAAATAGAGTTTTACACAGGCGACATTTCTTATTTTATTGCTCGGAAATACGCTAAAACGCGTCTCCGGCCATCTAGAGATTCATAGAGATTCAACTTTATTGTACGAACACCCCAGTAGGGTAGAGTACATAACAGAATAATAAAATCAAATCAATACAGAACAGACACATTGATATATATACATACTGCATGATAAGACATCAAGGGCAGTTATGGCGGGTTCCGGTCTATACAGTTTAACTTGGATTTACCCTCATGTACCATTTGTATACTGTATTACATATTATGTTAGTTAAAGGTATATCTACCAACGACATGATAAAGATAAATTTATCTTTATCTGATAATTCCTCAAAGCCAGGGTAAGTGGCCGTGACCTTGGTAAACAAGATATCTCTCTGTGCATCATGAATTGAGCAAGACAACACAAAGTGCATTTCGTCCTCTATTAAATTACACCGGTCACACAGACGTTGTTCAACCGGCATTGGTGGTTTAACATGCCGTCCGGTCTCGATTTTAAGCTTATGGTTACTTAGTCGGAGTTTTGTGAAAAATCTTCTAGATTCTGTATTTTTACACATTATTAGATATGGTTCAAATTTGATGTTTTCTTTGAACAACCGATATGTTCTCATCTTGTTATTTGACCCTGTATCTGCTATTGGATCCTGAAGAGAAGCTTTAAACCGACCCTGAAATAGTGTATCGAGGGACTTTTGTAATTCGTGGCACTGTGTGTTGTCAATATCAACATCAAGTTCATTGCCAAGAAAATCTTTAAGTTTATAGAGCCAACCGATTCTCTTAGCACATAATGCTTTTTGCTCTTGAAGAGCATGATAGGTCAATCTATCAGGGGAACCTTGGACATAAGTGTAAAATTTTACCGAACGAATTACGATATCATAGATTAAGGGGTATACACCCAATTCGCCCCGTACTCCCCAGCTGTGGGTAGATTTGTGAACTTGAAGAAGACGTTTGTAAAATCCTAGTTGTGTTTTCTCTACCAAAATCGTATCGGGGTTTTTAAACAGCAAAAGGTCTGCTCCCCAGACTTCAGACCCATAAAGTAGTATGGGCTTGATCAGAGATTCAAATAAATGGCAGCTAATATTTAATGGAACGTTTTTCCCAGAAATATTATTCAGCAGGGAATATGAGGCACGCATTCCCTTACTACTCAAATGTTCAGCATTCAATCTAAAATGTCCAGTTCTGGAGAACACAACACCTAAGTACTGGTAACAATTACCTTGTGAAACTTCAGTGTCACCAAGAAACCACCTTTGATTTGAAAACGTTGGGCCTTTTTTGAAGACTACAACTTTGGACTTCTCTAAATTGACCTTCAAGTGGTTATCTATGCAATATTGGTGGAGTTTATTAAGACAATTTTGTAAACCCTCTTGGGACTCTGAAAGTAGTAAGAGATCATCAGCAAACAGAAGGTGTGATAGTTTATGACAATTCAGGTCAATGGGCAGGCAACTATCATCCAACCTTTCCTTTATATCATCGATGAATATATTAAATAGTGTGGGAGAAAGGCTGCATCCCTGTCGGACTCCCAGGTGACTTTGGAACCGTGTAGATATGTTGTCATTCATCTTCATACTGTATGTTATATTATTATAAAGTGAATTCAAAATGTTGAATATTTTCCCTCCAATACCTTTATTTAATAGTTTTTGGAATAAAATCTCTCGATCAACTGAATCAAATGCCTTGCTCAGGTCTATGAAACATGCATAAAGAGGTTTTTTGTTCGATATATACTTATCTATAATGGTCCGCAGAGTAAATATGTGATCAGTAGATCGGTGCCCTCTTTTAAACCCTACCTGGTTTTCACTAATTTGTTGTGTGGTTTCCAAGTGGCTAGATATGCGATTGTTGATAATTTTGTTAAATAGTTTACCTAGGGCATTACCAATCGCTATCCCCCTGTAATTATTCGGGTCTGAGTGACTGCCTTTTTTATAAATTGGTACCAAATAGGAGTTCCGCCATTCATCTGGAAAACAACCATTGTCAAATATTATGTTGAAAAGTCTGACAACATGGTCAATAATGAGTGGGACGACAGTTTTAATAAGTTCATTGCTTATCTCATCTTCTCCAGGACTTTTGTTATTCTTTAAATCCCGAAGAGCTACCAAGATTTCTTCAGCAGTGATTATATTATCAAGAGTACTTTTATAGCAACTCTCTATGGAGGGCTTATGGAATTTACTCTCTCCAATATTACATGTAGGCTGACCCAGCAATGATATAAAATGGTCTGCCATGAGATTTCTGTCAACTGGAATGGTTAAATCAGCTTTTTGTTTAGTTCCTATCTTTTTTAGTAGTTTCCAATAGTATGAAGCATTGGATTCTCTGGCTTGCTCCAGCTGACCAATGAGACGGAGGTAATATTCTGTTTTTTTCTTATTAACCAGTTTCTTATATTCTTTTTTGACTGCATGATAATTTTGCCTGGCATCGCTCGTTTGATCAATATTATATAGCGAATAACTGGCTTTTGTTCGCCTTTTCGCAGATTTACAATCCTGGTCATACCATTCATTTTTTTTCATTTTACTCGCCCCATGTATTTTAACTTGGATTGAAGCTTTACAGTTTAAATGATGTAGGATGGCAGTAAAGTCAGCCATGCTTTCCTGGACCCCGTTCGGGTCACTAGAGTAAGGGGTCATTATAAAATAATTAAGAATTTGCTGAAATTGAGGGTTTTTTAGTTCGTTTTGCACAAGAGTAGGGCTGTGTGCTGTCCATTTTCTTCTGAATTTAACTTTTTTGTAGACTATATTATTGTTGGATGTATGTTTAACTATGGGGGTGATTCTCAGATGAAAGTAACTAAACACTTGGCAATGATCAGAGTAGTGGGTTAGTGGGTAGACATGGAAGTATTTTACATGTGAGAAGAAGGATTCCGATACAATAGTGTAATCTACGGTACTCCTGCCAGCGTAAGTGTGGCAAGTATATTTACCAAAGTTGTCACCAGGAACCCGACCATTAAGTATTATTAGCCTGTGACTTGTAGCGATCTCTAGAAGTCTATGTCCAAATGTATTAAAATTATTGTCTTGGTTCTTCCTTGGTAATTGAACCATATTGAAAGTATCATCTGGCAAATCTGGGAGATACTCTACTCCATCAGTTGAAACTAGTTCCTGTCGATCACTAGTCCTAGAATTGAAGTCTCCCCCTAGCATAATATGGCCCAGGGATCCGAATTTACAAATAAGATGATCTAGGTCATCAAAGGGATCAGCTTGTGGACACCGTTTCCAATAAGGTGAATTACCAGGTCTGAAGTATATGATGCCTATGTAAAGGTCTTTATCAATATTAATACAGTTTTTACCTATCTTTACCCATACCATATGATCTGAAGAATGAACAATGTCAACTTTAAGGTGTGATTTATACAATATACCAATACCACCTCTGGGCCTTTGGCCTGAAAATGGTGCTTTGTTAAAATTCTTAAAAGAGTACCCAGGCATATTAATCGAATAACATGAATGTTGCCAGGTTTCAGTCAAACCAACAAAACTAAATTTAGATAAAGAACTCTTAAAATCCACATCAGAAAGCATATCATCATCCAGGCCTTGGACATTCCAAAAGGAACAGCTGAACTGGTCCATACTATTAGCAGTAATACATATACAGAAGTTGCGGAGAGTTAATGAGAGACTTAAGCAGCTTGCAATATTACATACAAATGTTCTGCCCCGAACCATGCATTTGATCTGATCAACATTACAAAATAACTATCTGTACAGTGAAACTTGTCTAAGCCACACTCTTTGTAGTGTGGAAGACCGTTATTAATATTATAGTAAATAATGACCCATTTACCATGTCTATACTATTGACTATGATATTGGAATGATTCAATCACATAGACTAGACTGGTGTGGTTATACTTGTAAACTATAGATCATTACAGGTTTTACCCATAGAGGTGACAAATTGATCTAATGAGTATATAATCAATGAAACCATTAATGAATGATAAAAGTATTTCACCAGCTGGAATTAATCTAGGATATCACTGATTTCAATATTCAGTGACATACATGTACTTGAGGTAGTCCAATCATCTCATTCCCAAGTCACATAACTCAAACTGTTCAATCATATAGCTCAAGTTTTTCAATCGCCTAATTCAGGTCAGTCAATCGTTATATATATCACCTAATTCATGTTAATCAATCACACAATTCAGATCATCTCATCACACAACCCACGTTGTTCAATCACATAATTCAGGTCAGTCAATCATTTAATATAGCACCTAACTCAGGTTATTCAATCACATAATTCAGGTCAGTGAATCATTTAATATAGCACCTAACTCAGGTTATTCAATCACATAATTCAGGTCAGTCAATCATTTAATATAGCACCTAACTCAGGTTATTCAATCACATAATTCAGGTCAGTCAATCATTTAATATAGCACCTAACTCAGGTTATTCAATCGCATAATTCAGGTCAGTCAATCAATTAATATAGCGCCTAACTCAGGTTATTCAATCACATAATTCAGGACAGTCAATCATTTAATATAGCACCTGACTCAGGTTGTTGAATCACATAATTCAGGTCAGTCAATCACTGTCTATATATATAAGATAACTCTGGTTATTCATTTCACTCACATAATTCGGATCATCCAATGACAAAGCTCGGGTTGTTCAATCACATAATTCAGACCAGTCAATCATATATCACATAACCCCAGTTATATTCAATCAGATAATGTGGATTATCCAATGTTCAATCTTGTAATTCAGATCCATCACCACACATAATTCAGGTTATTTGATCACTTGGACTATTTCAATGATTTATGTATGTCGTCTAATTTATCATAACCACCTAACTGATGGTGGATAGACACTTTATAATTTGGTGGACGATGGATCTGGTAACCACAGATTGAGAACTATTAATATCAGTCGGTTGTCTGTCCACTGTATTTGTGATAGAGTCTTGAGTCTTGCTGTGATTAGGAGAGTTTAGTTTATAAGCATTGTTCAATGAGGGCCACTCAAGTGATGAATCTGTAGCATGATTGGTTTCAGGACTCTGTCGCCTGTTGAAGTTATTATTGTAATTATACACAGTAGATCTTGGAGTGTACAAGCTCTGTGGTTGAGGGTATGTAGTTTGGGACTGTGGGTACATGGCTCGTGGTTGAGGGTATGGGGCCAGTGGTGGCGATCTATAGTTGTTGGGGCCTCCTTGCTGGGTACTGCCTTGGTTGTTTTATGAACTTTACTTGCATCTTGGTTGTCCGTACCTATTAATTTAATGTCTAAATCTAGGCCATAATCTGAAGTGAACGGATGATATCTGACGGTTCAGACAATCGCAGTGTCACCGTTTACTTGGAAATGATTTCTTGCCTGTTATAATTAAAATCCCCTATTGATAATCAGCTTGTTGTGACCCCCTTCTCCCTTTTCTTTGCGAACTTTGGATGACCTAATTTATCACGCGAACGTCAGCGACAGAACTTGAATGGCTTGATTTTGCTACGGCGTAAGGTCACAATTCCGTGGCAAATGTTCATTTTTTAAATGAACAACCGATTATCTCTTTACGAAACATCAGATCTTCAAAGCCTAATAAATAAGCTTGTTATAGATGGACACGGCGTAGAACTAAATTTTATGAAATTTCTGCACTGATGTGAAGTGCCATTTTCGCGAAAAAGAGGTCTGACCGCATTCTCAACCTGTAACCATTTGCGTGCGCGAAGTGCAGACGACACTCGGGCGTTTTCGCTAAATGTTCTATCAGTCAGAAGGGAATCGGAAGGGAATTCATCCTTGAATTTATTAGCATATTATCCTTTTTTTGTTTCAAATCTATAGCAAATATTTTTAGATTAAATTTCGATACTGTTCTAATTTTAGCTATTACCCACACTGCCTCAAATCCAATATGGCAGCCCCCGCAAAATACGCCCACGCAAACGATGAAATCTGAACATGATAGACTACGGTGATTGTCTGTCTTTACATGGATTTACACTGGTTTGTGATTAAGTTCTGTATCTGTATTTTGTCTCACGTAATGCATGTATGTTACCTATTTAACGAACTCCGTTAGGGACCGCTTCGCGGTCCCGAACTTCGTTCGTTATAAATTCTAACATGCTCCACGTTATAGCCGTGCGCTGATTGGTCCAGACCTCAACGGAGATTATCACACGATAAACTTCATTTGTTTGTTGTCATCTGTTTACATTCACGTGCCGAACTGGTGACGTCTAATTCTTGTGACGCAGTGCCACAAAGTTGAGCGACGATTGGTTCATTCACTGCGCAGTGGGCGGAGTTCACACAGCTGCAGCTCGTGAACGAACAGCACGCGCGAGCATGGCCTGCAAACCAGTCACGAAATTCTCGCATCAAAACGGGACAAGTTTGCAGAAAAGTTGCCATTCCGCTTATGAAATGAGGAAATATTTATCATTGTGCATGTTAGAATGGAGTTAATGACCTTCTTAGTGAATATTATCGTGTAATAATTTTTCGATGTTTAGTTTTAGACCTCATCAAAAAACAAAACATCGAAAAATTATTACGATAATATTCACTAAGGCGGTCATTAACTCCTAACTAAAAACTCGAAACAGTAAAACACACGGATCGGATTAATGTGTAGAGAAAGTCGATCTAGGCTTAATTTACATTGACACACATCAACAAAGAAATAGTGGCTTGATGATGGGTCCCATATAATACCACAGCGCGAACTCTTACATCAGGCTATGTGAAGTGACTTAATACGTCAACCAGAGAACATTAATTTCAAAGTCCTAGTTCGACATGTGATTCATGTGCACATTATGCCAGCAAGCACTTAACTTCCGGCTAACCCCACACTTTCCAGATGGGTCCTTCCGCGAACTACATTAGTCAAACCTTTAATGAAAACAAATAAATCGACGTTTTTTTTAACCATAATGATGCATCGTGACCTGTATTCACCAGTTGCACACGTAATCGGCTTGTAATACGCAGGTTATAAGCTACAAACGTTTCCGCCGGCATTGATGCATCTGCATCAATAAGTTTTCTTGTTTTGGTTGTTGTTGCTGAATCGGACCCCTGATAGGAAAGCCACGCCAGTAGTATATAAAGTTGAAATTCCCGCCTATTTATGCAAATTAGGGGGAAACTGTGGAGCATGTGTGGAGCTCTCGTCCAATCAGAAGCGAGTATTTCAAATCCGTCACAGAGCTCTCGTCCAATCAGAAGCGAGTATTTCAAATTGACCAAAAAGCTACCTCCAGCACAGGAGAGTTCCAATTTTTTCAGGTCAAAAATAGTTCCATGTATTCATCCGCGGTGATGCGGTTTTGGTGGTGATGCGGTCTGCTTCCGCGGAGAAAAAGTAGTCCCTAGATAAAATGGTCCGATTGGGTCGAGTGAGGTATCAAAGTGAAGCTTATGTGAAGGGGCATCTAATGTGCTGGGTGTGGGGTTGAAATATCGGCATTCTGCGCATGCGCGGTGGCCGAAGGGTATGGAAATAGACGTTTTGGAGCTAGGGGAGTCCCTAATGGACCAATGGGGTCGAGTGAGGTATCGAAGTGAAGCATTCGTGAAGGGGCATCTAATGGGCTGGGTGTGGCGTTGAAATATCGGCATTCTGCGCATGCACGGTGGCCCAAGGGTATGAAAATAGCCGTTTTGGAGCTAGGGGAGCTACTAATGGTCCAATGGGGTCGAGTGAGGTATCAATGTGAAGCCTAGGTGAAGGGGCATCTAATGGGCTGGCTGTGGGGTTGAAATATCGGCATTCTGCGCATGCGCGGTGGCCCAAGGGTATGAAAATAGCCGTTTTGGAGCTAGGGGAGCCCCTAATGGTCCAATGGGGTCGAGTGAGGTATCAAAGTGAAGCATTCGTGAAGGGGCATCTGCTGGGTTGGGTGTGCGGTAGGAATATCATTCTGTGCATGCGCAGACGCAATGCGGAGCTCTCGTCCAATCAGAAGCGAGTATTTCAAATCCGTCACAGAGCTCTCAGCCAATCAGAAGCGAGTATTTTGACCCGGTGCATTATGGGCCATATCCAAGATGGCGGCACGCATGTTCAAGATGGCGGCACATCCGGTGTCGAAACCTGGCCATTTCGTCGGGATGTGGTCACCTAGTGTCGAAAACTGGACCTTGTATGGGTCCTGCTAGACGTTTTGGAGCTAGGGGAGCCCCTAATGGGCCGATGGAGTTGTATGAGGTATCAAAGTGAAGCCTGTGTGAAGGGGCATCCAAACATGGGTGGGTGCATGTAAAAATTTTCTTGAAAAAAAAAATACGGAACACGGACTTCATCGAAAAACCTGGGAAAATGCCTATATGGGGTATGGGGGTATATAGGTCGCCGGGCTTAACGGGGCTTGCCTATCAATAGAGTTATCTCCCCCTAGTTCCAGGGTGGGTGTATGTACAATTTTTCCTGAAAAAATACGGAATACGGACTTTATCTTAAATTACGGGAAAATGCCTATATGGGGTATGGGAGGTATAGGATCAATGTTTGTCCCCCTGGGAAACTTACTTCTCGACATTTGCGGTATGGGTTGTGGGGTCGCGTTTTCTTAGTCTCGTCATTTAGAACATGATAGGAAGTGTCCCGGCACGAATCGGTGAAATTTTTTAAAAAAGTCACCGAGCCCCATATAGGCCCATACTGGGAGTATTAGGATCGATGTTTGTCCCCCTGGGAAACGTACTTCTATACATTTGCGATAGGGTTGTGGGGTCTCGTTTTACTCGTCTCGTCATTTAGAACATGATAGGAAGTGTCCCGGCACGAATCGGTGAAATTTTTGAAAAAGTACGATATAGCCCCATATTGACATATATATATATAAATATATATTCCCATACTGGGGTATAGGTTCAATGTTTATCCTACTGGGAAACCCACTTCTATACATTTGCGGTAGGGTTGTGGGGTCTCGTTTTTCACGTCTCGTCATGTAGAACATGATTTTTGAAAAAAGTCACCAAGGCCTGGGTTGGCCCATAGGCCTATACTGCATGGCTATGGGTGTATAGGGCCATACGGGGTGGAGTCTAGGTGAGTCCCTGGTGGTCCAATGGGGTCGAGTGAGGTCTTATTTTGAAGCTCACGTGGAGGAGCACTTGACTACACTAATGGTTCGTCCGTATTCAATAGTCTGCGCATGCGCAGCCTGGCCCGTAGTATAGAAACCAGGCATTTTGGGGGGTATGTGGGTGTGTGTTTGGGTTAGAGATGGGCTATTCACGGTTCGAATGGGTCGTGTGAGGTATCCATGTGAAGCTTGTGTGGGGTAGAGTCAGAATGGCGTGTTTCTAAACGCATGTCGCGTCAATATGCGCATGCGCAGTCTGACCGTAGTAGAGAAATCAGGCATTTTGGGGGGTATGTGGGTGTGTGTTTGGGGTAGAGATGGACCCCTATGGGTCCGAATGGGTCGTGGAAGGTGTCAGCGTGAAGCTTGTGTGGGTTAGAGTCAGAATGGTGTGTTTTTAAGTGCAAGTCGCGTCAATCTGCGCATGCGCAGTTGGTTGTAGTAGGTAAAGTGGTCATTTTGGGGCAGTACATGAAGGTATTTGGGGTCGAGATGGGCTATTCACGGTTCGAATGCGTCCTGGAAGGTGTCATTTTGTAGTTCTCGGTGTGTAGATCCTGATTTGAGGGATGTTCCCGTCATGTGACGTCATCGATGACGTCATCAGTAGGAGTAATAGCCAAAGTGTGCATTTTGGAGCAGTACAGGAAGGTATTTGGTGTAGAGATGGACCATCCCTTATCCGATTGTGTCGTGGGAGGTGTAATTTTGTAGCTCTCGGGGTGTAGACCCTGATTTGGGGGGGCTGTTCACAGCATCTGTGACGTCATTGGTGACGTCATCAGTACGAGTAGTAGCGAAAGTGTGCATTTTGGGGCAGTGCAGGAAGGTATTTGGGGTAGGGATGCTCTATTCTCAGTCCGAATGCGTCGTGGGAGGTGTCATCTTGTAGTTTTCGGCGTGCAGACCTCGATTTGAGGGCTGTCCACAGCATCTGTGACGTCATTGGTGACGTCATCAGTAGGAGTAGTAGCGAAAGTGAGCATTTTGGGGCAGTGAAGGATGGTATTTGGTGTAGAGATGAACCATCTGCGGTGCGAATGCGTCATGGAGGTGTCATCTTGTAGCAACGCCCACCAACACCATTCTTAATGCTTCAACGCCCTGGTGAAATAGCTCAGAAGCTCTGATATTCCATGGAATTGTCACTAATTCTTCGAAATACAGTGATGCCCGTCAACGCCCGTCGTTACACCTTAACACTCTAACATAACGCCATGATATAGTCCGGAGAGAGAACAACAACAGCAACACGGATGACACATGAGAAAACAACAACAACAACAAAAATTTTCATATAGTTTATTCTCCCCAATGTTACATCATACCCACGCTGGGGGAGCCGCGTTGGGTATATTTACAATTCAAGAAGATTCTTGTCTAATCAGAGGCCACCATTTGCATGTTTCATATTCGTTCCTGTCCGTTAGATGTATTCTTGTCCAATCAGAAGTCTCCATTTCAGAAAGTTCCATCTTCGGCCATGTTCGCTCTGAACCGTTTATTCTAATCATCGTCGGGCAGACCAGGATACCGTTGAGCCACATATCCTCAGATCGTTGTTTGTGCATTCTGAGTATCTATCATTGCATGGGTGAATACTGTCATCCGATTGGGATGGTGGTCAGTTTAACCACGAAGAACGTAACATTGGTCACCCTCTCCACTTGCCATTTTGTGTTTTGTCGTTGTTGTCGTACCCATTCCAAACTATCCACGCTGTCCAGTTCCTTCAGCATCGTCTCCAGTGACACACGATGGATAATGGTGAAAGGCTGGTCAAACACCCGGGTATTATTGCTGGGATAAAAGTAACGGAGCTGGTCTGTCTCTTTATGGCGAAGAATGTATCCAAAAGTGAGATTTAACTTGAAGGCTGTATCTTGGTCGTTGAAGATGGCTTCAACGTAGCTACGTAGACGGATGTTTTCTTCCAACCGGAAATTATATAAGTCCAATATCGGGCGATGACGGTGGAAGCAGTGTCGGATCATGGACCAATGGCGTCGATACATCTCACGCACTGGATGATCTTCGGGTAAGAGATCGCTGGGAATATCCACCGCATCTTCAAGAAAAGGTTCGATGTTGTCAGGCGTATGACTCGAAACCGTAATGGTGGAGTCCGGCTGGAAATCCAGGCTCTTCTGAACTGTGGGTATAGGCGGGCTCTCCGTCATTGCATCACCAGTGGCATTCTCCTCTTCGGGTTCATCTTCACTGGGTCTGACCTTTCGCGGCTCCTCTTCAGTAGGAAGTTGTCCCTCATGCCGTGGTGACGGACCATGAATCAAACGCTCATGCCGTTCTAACTGACTGGGTCGTTTGAAGAGTTGATCACAATCCTTACATTGTTCCGTCGCGCCCTCGTGGAATGAGCGTTCGTGGCGCAGTAAAGCATCTTCTCGATTAAATGACCGTGCGCAGGTTATGCAAGTATGTCGTGCACCGTTGTGGGCGGAGGCCTCGTGGCGTCGTAAATTGTTTAGACGAGTAAATGACTTCTGGCAAGTTGTGCAAGTGAACATCTTGGTGGTGGACAGAGTGTCTCCTGAAACGGCAAGGCCGCTTCCCTTTTATAGCACACTAGCTGTTGGTCTATTTTTAGCACATTCAGTTCAACTACCTACCGGATGTAGGCTGTTTCTAATCGTCATCGGGCAGGCCAGGATACCGTTGAGGAAACATATCGTCAGATAGTTGTTTGCGCATTCTGAGTATCTTTCAGTGCATGGGTGAATACTTTCAGCCGATGGGGGTGGTGGGTCAGTTTAACCACGAAGAACGTAACATTGGTGACCCTCTCCACTATCCATTTGGTGTTGGGACGCTGTTCATAGGCCCATTCCAAGGGATCCACAGTGTCCAGTTGTGCCAGCATCGTCTCTAGCGACGCCCGATTGGTGATTGTGAAAGGATGGTCGTACACTGGGTTGATGACACTGGAATAGAAATAGCGCAATTCACCCGTCATCTTATGGCATAAGATGTACCCAAATGCTACATTTAATGTGAAGGACGTAGGTTGGTCATTGAAGATGGCTTCCACGTAGCTGCGTAGACGGGCGAGGTCGGTCAGTCGGAAATTGTACAAGTCTAATATAGGG
>JAVTVY010029936.1:0-12110 GCA_036873755.1 Hanleya hanleyi
TACAGACTAGTCTTTTGTGTTAATTACGGTCATTTACATCTAACGACGATACAGCTCACCAATCTCCAATGTACGACTTGTCACAGCTAAACAGCTCACCAATTACCAGTATACGAGTTGTCAGAGCATTTCCGTCATAGCTCTCTAGATTTGTATCTAATACCGCTTATGCCGGTGCTAGGGGCCGTGTGGTCATATCATCCAAGTTGCCACATGGACAGGTACAATAAAAGCGTACCTGAGATACAACATATATCGCGAATCGTTAGATTCTTGGTATGTGCTTTAGAATAGGTTTACCAGAAGACTATTCTGTGAAGTCATGTGACGCAGTCAGTATGTCGGCACCTCTTCCCACTTCCGTTATATGTGTTGTAATTTTTTCCTGTATATGGCGAGATTCTGCTGGTGGACGTTTCGTCCCCGAGGCCCGCCCCCTGTACAGACCTTTTGGTCTTTGATATATGTTGGCATATGTGGGAAGTTGATGCTGGGTCGACATCGGGCCTTACAGAGTAGTCTTTTGTGTTAATTATCGACATTTACACCTGACGACGATACAGCTTACCAATTTCAAATGTACGAGTTGTCACAGCGAAACAGCTTACCAATTACCAGTATACGAGTTGTCAGAGCATTTCCATCATAGCTCTCTAGATTTGTATCTAATACCGCTTATGCCGGTGCTAGGGGCCGTGTGGTCATATCATCCAAGTTGCCACGTGAACAGGTACAATAAAAGCGTACCTGAGATACAACATATATCACGAATCGTTAGATTCTTGGTATGTGCTTTAGAATAGGTTTACCAGAAGACTATTCTGTGAAGTCATGTGACGCAGTCAGTATGCCGGCACCTCTTCCCACTTCCCTTATATGTGTTGTAATTTTTTCCTGTAAATGGCGAAATTCTGCTGGTGGACGTTTCGTCCCCGAGGCCCGCCCCCTGTACAGACCTTTTGGTCTTTGATATATGTTGGCATTTGTGGGAAGTTGATGGTGGGTCGACTTCGGGTCTTACAGACTAGTCTTTTGTGTTAATTACCGTCATTTACATCTGACGACGATACAGCTCACCAATCTCCAAAGTACGAGTTGTCACAGCTAAACAGCTCACCAATTACCAGTATACGAGTTGTCAGAGCATTTCCATCATAGCTCTCTAGATTTGTATCTAATACCGCTTATGCCGGTGCTAGGGCCGTGTGGTCATATCATCCAAGTTGCCACATGAACAGGTACAATAAAAGCGTACCTGAGATACAACATATATCACTAATCGTTAGATTCTTGGTATGTGCTTTAGAATAGGTTAACCAGAGGACTATTCTGTGAAGTCATGTGACGCAGTCAGTATGTCGGCACCTCTTCCCACTTCCCTTATATGTGTTGTAATTTTTTCCTGTATATGGCGAGATTCTGCTGGTGGACGTTTCGTCCCCGAGGCCCGCCCCCTGTACATACCTTTTGGTCTTTGATATATGTTGGCACTTGTGAGAAGTTGATGCTGGGTCGACATCGGGCCTTACAGACGAGTCTTTTGTGTTAAATACCGTCATTTACATCTGACGACGATACAGCTCACCAATCTCCAATGTACGAGTTGTCACAGCGAAACAGCTCACCAATTACCAGTATATGAGTTGTCAGAGCATTTCCATCATAGCTCTCTAGATTTGTATCTAATACCGCTTATGCCGGTGCTAGGGGCCGTGTGGTCATACCATCCGTGTTGCCACATGAACAGGTACAATAAAAGCGTACCTGAGATACAACACATATCACGAATCGTTAGATTCTTGGTATGTGCTTTAGAATAGGTTTACCAGAAGACTATTCTGTGAAGTCATATGACGCAGTCAGTATGTCGGCACCTCTTCCCACTTCCCTTATATGTGTTGTAATTTTTACCTGTATATGGCGAGATTCTGCTGGTGGACGTTTCGTCCCCGAGGCCCGCCCCCTGTACAGACCTTTTGGTCTTTGATATATGTTGGCATTTGTGGGAAGTTGATGCTGGGTCGACATCGGGCCTTACAGACTAGTCTTTTGTGTTAATTACCGTCATTTACATCTGACGACGATACAGCTCACCAATCTCCAATGTACGAGTTGTCACAGCGAAACAGCTCACCAATTACCAGTATACGAGTTGTCAGAGCATTTCCATCATAGCTCTCTACATTTGTATCTAATACCGCTTATGCCGGTGCTAGGGGCCGTGTGGTCATATCATCCAAGTTGCCACATGAACAGGTACAATAAAAGCGTACCTGAGATACAACATATATCACGAATCTTAGATTCTTGGTATGTGCTTTAGAATAGGTTTACCAGAAGACTATTCTGTGAAGTCATGTGACGCAGTCAGTATGTCGGCACCTCTTCCCTTATATGTGTTGTAATTACGTCTCATCCACCCCGTCGGATGCTCCTTCACGAATGCTTCACATTGATACCTCACTCGACCCCATCAGACCATTAGTGGCCTACCTAGACCGCGAAACGTCTATTTCCATACCCTTTTCCCACAATTCCCTGTCTGCGCATGCGCAGAATGTTGAACACGAAGGACACACTAGTCCACTAGCTCCCTCACGAGAGCTTCACACTGATACCTCACACGACACCATAGGATCATTAGGGGCTCATCTAGACCCCAAAATGTATATTTCCATGCCCTTTTCCCACAATTCCCTGTCTGGGCATCCGCAGAATGTTGAACACGAACGACGCACTAGTCCGGGTGGATGCTCCATCACGAATGCTTCACATTGATACCTCACTCGATCCAATCGGCCCACTCGTGGCCTACCCAGACCCCAAAACGTCTATTTCCATACCCTTTTCCCACAATTCCCTGTCTGCGCATGCGCAGAATGTGGACAACGACCGAGACACTAGTCCAGGCGTGTGCCCCCTCACATAGGCTTCACATTGATACCTCATACAACTCCATCGGCCCATTAGGGACCCCCCTCGATCCCAAAACGTATATTTTCATACCCTTTGTCTACTACGCATGCGCAGAATGACGATATTCCAACCCCACACGCACCCCATCGGATGCTCCTTCACGAATGCTTCACATTGATACCTCATACGACTCCATCGGACCATTAGGGACTCCCCTAGATCCCAAAACTCTATTCCAAACCCTTGGTCTACCGCGCATGCGCAGAATGACCATATTCCAACCCCACACCCAGCCCATCGGATGCCCCCTCACATATGCTTCACATTGATACCTCACTCGACTCCATCGGACCACTAGTGACCCACCTAGACCCTAAAACGTCTATTTCCATACCCTTGGTCTCTCGCGCATGCGCAGAATGACGATATTTCAACTCCACACCCACCCCATCAGATGCCCCTTTACGAATGCTTCACATTGATACGTCAGACGACCCAATCGGTACACTAGAGACCCCTCTCGCCCCTGAAGATTGCCGGAGAATGCCGGAGAAATTGGGACTATTTTCTGTCCGCAGAGGCAGACCGCATCACCACGAGACCGCATCACCGCGGAGGAATACACACGCCCGATTCACGCAGACCGGAAGTGACGTCATACATGACGTCACACTTGCGCAGAACACCGCCACAAAACCGCCACAACAGCGTCCCCTGGCGGACGCTCCACGGGAACCAAGAGTTACCTCCCTGGAAAATGTAGCTTTAAATGCGGTATATATACTACTAAGGTGACTCCCCGGTTTTGTTGCGAAGTCATGTCATCCTTTTCATATCTTTTTGTACAGCTCAGAAAGTTCATCCTATATGAGGAATTGATATAAAAATTGGGGCATAGGGTATTACTTTTTTTCTAGTTTTCAGCTTGAAAAACGTGTATCTGTGACAAATTGGTTCAATGTGAATACTGTGTAAAACATCCAGTACTTGAGACATAATTGTTTTCAGAATGTTCAAAATTCATGTCAATTTTCCCATTTTTTTAATATGTATTCCTTGAAACATAGTTTTTTAATAACTCAATTTTATTGTGGGTCGCCATCCAAAAAAGGCATGAATGGACCTCTGAAGCCACCTACTCTCGCACTTTTCCTGCCATCTATGTAACGTCATGATGTCGACAAATGCAAGGCTAGCAAAGAGTTTGCCGTTCGATGTCATGATTCACAAGGGAAAGTTTATCAGTAGCTTACAAAAAAAACGAGTCGCTGAAACGTAAACGTGATCTCATTCGCTCACAAGAGTATACGATTACAAGGGAGGTAATTGGTATGCGCAAAAACCTGCGCAGAACAGTCATTCTTGTAACCAGAGAGCCACCTTAATAATGCCGATTAGAGATATTAGATAACCCCTAAGAAAAGAACCATCCACGATTAATTCGAAACTATGGCGATGTGGTTTCTTAAATTGTGAGGATTGGATGTTTTTGGCCGAGTTTTGGAGATAGGCCTAAAGTTATTAACTATGATGTGTTAAGCTCAACACTGAGTAATGTCTGCTTTGACACGACAAACGTACATATACAACTTTAGAAGATATAGGTTCCTCGAACATGCTCAAAAGCAAAAGCGTTAGATAATAAGCTACGCTGTGATTATCTCAGCTTTCAAAAATATGCATGGACGGTGGAATTTTGGTCTTGTGCATGATACTGAGAGCAGGTATATCCTGCAATGAAATCTGGCTAATATTCCTATACGGCTGAAAGAGGCAATCTATTATTGCTGGATATATTGCAAACAGATAGCAGCTTAGAAGCTTGCGAAATGCCTCTAACGATCAGATGATATCAGACGACACTGATCTGAAACTGTCCCTATAATTTATCATCTGAGTTTTTATCGGCTGCTTACTTTACGGTGACGCCAATTCTATTTTCAAGTGTCAGAAAATAACTAGTTTACTACAAGTAAATCGAACAGAATCAATATTAATGGTCACACCTACCAGTGCATGGCTCTAATGTCGACCATTTTGAATTTATCTGTGATGTTTTCTTTCTACCAACATATCAATGAATATAAAATGTGTCTTACTGCAAAGAGCTAGAAAGTTGTGAAGTTTAGGTTCGAATTCTCCATTGATGAATCTTGGAAAATTCGTATTAGTGAAAAGCAATTTCATCCTCGCCCTCAACCCAACTCGTCCGGAATGATACGGGTTAACTCTCCCAAACCATGGACGATTTGAGGCCTGCACATAACTGGGGAGGACCAATTCTGTCCCCGTCTGCCTGAAATTTTTTTGAACTCCTTGGGCTAGGCATCTTAGCTTTCTAAGAGCATTTCACGTTTCACTTAACACTACCCTTAGATTTTCGCTGTGATTCGGCATGTATTTCACACGGCGCCATCTATCTAGAGGGAGATAATCCAGTTCGAAAGTTGTTCCCAAAGCATGAGGTCAAATGTTGGCCCCATTTAAACGAGCCAATGAAATTATCTGTATTCAAATATTTCTCACACATGCAAACATCATTCCTCTTCGTAGATTTCCGCTCGGGAGTTCCGAATGATGCAAACATGTCAGTTTCACGAGGCGCAAGACTGGGGGAGTCTACGCGAGACCAAAACGAAGTTGTGCAAATTAGCTATTTTATTTCTCACTCTAGTGGAGCATGCTTCTTTGTTTATCTTAAGAAACAAACGGCCTAACATATTTGAAAACAAAATAAAATCGGCGGCAGACCACAGGAAAATGATATGCTTTTTATTTTGTGATGGGGGCACTTCGAGGCCCACCATGGGATCATTTCAATCGATCGCTTTCTGGAGGTGTATCTTCGTTGTATGAATGTGATTGCACCGATGTCGGATGTAACGGGACCAGTCGGATGTGACCATTTGGGAAACGCCCTATTACACTCAGATAGCACCCGTTACCGCATGGCTACGAGCAGAAGTTTCTACGTATGATCGTGCCATGCGTTCGGATGATGTGGGCTAGGAGACTGAAAATCAACCTCGACAGGAAAATTGAAACAGCCCAAGCTGGTCGCACGTCACAGTGACGTCATAAGTAGTAGGTAGGATGGATCTGCTAGCTTTAGCTCTCAACTGCGCATGCGCAGAATTTATTTTTGGGTTGTGAGTGTGTGTGTGCGCATGCGTGAGTATATGCAAATGAGTTTTATGCAAATGAGGTCATTGGGTTCATTGTGTTTATTCAAGATGGCGGCTTGTTTTTGTATGGTGGGGGTGGTCGGTTTCAAGATGGCGGCTTGTTTTTGTAGGGTGGGGGTGGTCGGTTTCAAGATGGCGGCTTGTTTTTGTATGGTAGGGGTGGTCGTATTCAAGATGGCGGCTTGTTTTTGTAGGGTAGGGGTGGCCGTATTCAAGATGGCGGCTTAAATGTGTTTTTTATGCAAATGAGGTCATTGGGTTCATTGTGTTTATTCAAGATGGCGGCTTGTGTTTGTAGGTTAGGGGTGGTCGTTTTCAAGATGGCGGCTTGTTTTTGTAGGGTGGGGGTGGTCGTATTCAAGATGGCGGCTTGTTTTTGTAGGTTAGGGGTGGTCGGTTTCAAGATGGCGGCTTGTTTTTGTAGGGTAGGGGTGGTCGGTTTCAAGATGGCGGCTTGTTTGTGTGTGTTATGGGTTTTCCCCAGCCCTCATTTGCATATGTGTTTCAAGATGGCGGCTTGTTTGTGTGTGGTAGGGGTGGTCGTTTTCAAGATGGCGGCCTGTTGTCCCCTCAAAATATGCAAATGAGGTCTTTGGGTGTGTTTCAAGATGGCGGCTTGTTTGTGTGTGTTAGGGGTGGTCGTTTTCAAGATGGTGGCTTGTTTTTGTATGTTAGGGGTGGTCGTTTTCAAGATGGCGGCCTGTTGTCCGCTGAAAATATGCAAATGAGGTCAATGGGCTATAAAAGGAGTTCATTTTTTAGGGCAAGGGTGTATTCAATCTGACTTACCTGACCTGTCTCCCAGCCAGCCAGCCAGCCAGCGCAGCCAGCACAGCCATCCATTTACTTTTTTCGAGTAAGCATGAGACGTGGAGAAGATTTTCCCTTCGACCCAGCAGCACCTCCGGTTGAAGTCTTGCCTGAAGATGCACGTGTCAGGGCCATTTATCAACGACACTGGGCTACCATACGCCATTGTTTTCACCGTGATCGTCGTCTTTTAGACTTATACAATTTTCGGCTGGAGGACCTCACGTATCTCACTACATATGCCGAGAACATTTTCAAAGATCAGGTGACAGCCTATAAGTTGAATGTCACATTTGGGTATATCTTACGACATAAAGAGACGGACCAACTGCGGTATTTCTATCCCAGTAACAATTCGTATGTGTTTGACCAGCCATTCACCATCACGGATGCGATTTCTCTGGAGCCGGTGGTCGAGCAACTCACTACATTAGACCCGTTGGAGTGGGCCCGCCTGCAACGCCCCAATACACAATGGTTGGTGGAAATGGTGACTAACGTCACATTTTTCATCACGAAAATGCGAGATCACCCGATCGGTGCTCCTGTACAACTTCCCCCGTGGTTGCTTTTTCGAAAAGGCCTGTATGCATTAACAGCAGGAAAAAAAAGGGGCCCTACAAAGACCGGAAATGTCTGTTTCGGTGTTTGGCCGTGCATCTGGACGAGTGTGACCCCCAGGCTTGTGACACAGTGGCCGATGGCTATTGGGAACAATATCTAGAGCAGCACGACATGGATAAGCGGCACTTCCGTGGAGTTCCCTTTAAGAATTTGGATGATGTGGAAACATTGTTCGATATTAATATCTTTGTTTATCGATTACGACGGGAATTGGTTCGTCGATCCACAGAACGGTATGCTGCTACGATGAAAGTGAATGTGTTCGATGACAATGACGTGAGTCATTTTTCGCTCATTACCAATATGAGCCTGTACGCTCAGTCTTTCAGTTGTGCCCAATGCCATCGTGTGTTTAACCAGTCTTACAGCTTACATTGCCACGAGAAAATCTGTGACAACAGTGTCAAGCGAGTCTATCCGGGTGGAGTGTATCATAATACACCTACTATTTTCCAGGAACTGGCCGAGGAGGGTATCATCATACCGGAAGAGGACCGTTATTTCCCCTACCGGGCATGCTATGATTTTGAGGCCGTGTTGGAGCCCATGGACCTGTTTTCGGCTAAAACGCAGTGGACACAGCGACATATCCCCCTCAGTGTCAGCATTTCATCCAATGTACCTGGCTATGACGCTGCACCGGTGTGTTTCGTGTCCACGGGAGAAGCCCATGAGTTGATCACCCGTATGATGGAGTATTTAGAGCGAGTGAGTGCGGTCAGTACGGAATTGTTGGTGGCCAAGTTCGACGACGTACTGACCCAGCTGGACGACCGCATTCCTGAACCGGGTGTAGCGTTCAGCGACGATGAAGAGTCCGAGTCCGAGTCCGAGTCCCAGCAGTCCCAGCCTCTGCAGTCGCAGGATGTCCCATTACCTAATTCGGTTCAATTCGGGGCGATACGACTTGAACCTGGTCAAGGAATTTCTCTATCCTTACTTAGCGCAGGCCGATACCCTCAAGTCGGTGATCAAGAAGATCAACAACCACATGGCCCTCACTACCACATCACTGCATTTTCTCGATGTACGGAACTATTTAGCTCCAAATTGTAGCTATGACCAGTGGGTCAAGGCCTATGACTGTGCACAAACCAAAGGTTACTTTCCTTACACCTATATGACGAGCCTGGACCGCTTAGAAGACACCCAGTTACCACCTCGGGAAGCGTTTTACAATGACCTGAAAGGGGAAGCTCTGCCGGAGGCCACCTACATCGAACTCCAGCAGGTATGGAATTGCCACAGCATGAAGACGTTGCGAGATTTCCTGGTGTGGTACAACAATTTGGACGTCGTGCCCTTTCTCGAAGCGGCCGAGAAAATGGTGCAACTCTTTCGTCGCCAAATGCGTGTGGACATCTTCAAAGAGTGCTTGAGTTTACCCGGTCTGGCGCTTCGCCATCTGTTTCAAGAGTGTCCTACGTACTTTTCACTCATACAACGAAAAGATGCAGACATGCACGATTGTTTGAAGCAGAACATTGTGGGTGGCCCCAGTCTTATTTTCCACCGCTACCATGAGAAGGACGTCACTACGCTCCCTAGTGGGAAACCCTGTGCCAAAATCATTGGATTTGACGCCAATGCCTTGTATCTGTGGTCGCTCGCACAACCTATGCCCAGTGGGCATTATACACGTTGGTGTGCGAACGGTCGACATTTTACACCTCAAAGGACGCCGTACAAACATCTCGCCGACCAGTGGATAGATTGGGAAGCCTATCGACGGGCCATTTATATACGTCACCAGACCAACGCCACGGAGAAGCGGATAGGAGATCGCCGACTGCCCGTCGATGGGTTTGCCCTTGTACAAGGCACACCCACTGTATTTCAGTTTTACGGGTGTTACTGGCACGGCCACGAATGTCATTTTAGCGCTGGACGCTTCAATGAGCGACGTGGAAAAACCGCGCAAGAATTACGGGACGAAGTAGTGATCAACGGTGATTATGTCAAAGAGCGAGGATACCATCTCATAGAGATGTGGGAGTGTGAATTCCACACGATGTGCCAGGCCCTGCCCCATTTACAACGGTTCTTAAAAGAACGTGAATATCCCTTGAGTCGTCGGCGACTGCTCAGTCTACCCCAGATGTTGGACGCCATTCGTTCGGGTGAGCTCTACGGCTTTGTAGAATGTGATGTGCATGTTCCCGACACTCTCAAGCCCCTCTTCGCCCAGTGTCCGCCTATCTTCAAGAACACGCTGGTGGGTCGGTCTGACATTGGAGAGACCATGGGCGCCTATGCGGAGCAACACGAGTGTTTGCCTAAACCTCGCCGCATGTTGATTGGAAGTATGTGGGCCGAGAAAATCTTGCTGGGCACCCCCTTACTGCAGTGGTACATGAACCACGGTTTGGAAATTACTCAAATCTATCAAGTGATCCAGTACGTACCTGAGGCTTGTTTTGCGGAGAATGCGGACCTCGTGACGAAGGCCCGTCGTCAAGGTGATCAAGACCCGAGTCAGGCCATCATGGCTGAATGTTGGAAACTCACTGGCAATGGTTATTATGGAAAAACGGTAACCAACCAGGATAAGCACGTCAATGTGAACATTTGCACGACTACCCAAGCTCGCAAAAAAGTCAATTCCCCGCTGTTTCGATCCGTGGAGGTGATCGATGACCACACCTATGAAGTGACGTCAGCCAAGAAGACTATTCGGTATAATTTACCCCTCCAAATTGGGTGTATGGTCTATCAGATGGCCAAGCTGAGGATGCTGGAATTCATCTATGATTTTATGGGTGTGTATTTTGATCCCTCAGACTGGCAACTCATGGAAATGGACACAGATTCGGCCTACATGGCCGTTTCCCACCCGGACTGGGAGTCTCTCGTCAAACCCGAGTTACGGGCACAATATGAGGCGGAACGGGACCAGTGGCTACCCCGACGCGATCACTACACCTACGACAAGCGGACACCCGGGCTCTTCAAGCTGGAGTGGAGTGGAGATGCTATGATTGCGCTCTCCTCCAAGACCTACTACTGTTACGGAGGAGATGGAGGAGAGGATAAGTTTAGCTGCAAAGGAGTGAGCCGGCGCGATCCCAACATAGACAAAGCTCTCTACCTGGGCGTGTTACAAAGCCAGGCCAGTGCGAGTGGCACTAATCGCGGATTCCGGGTCGTCGACCACCAGATGCGGACCTATATCCAGCAACGAGACGCCTTTACTTTCTTTTATCCCAAACGAAAAGTATTGGCCGACGGTGTGAGCACTACATACTTGGACTTGTAAAAATGTGGAACATTAACTGTGGATACACGAGTTATAAAACTGTAAAAGTCAGGATGGCCGAGTGGTCTAAGGCGCCGGTATTAAGTGCTGGTGGGTGAAACCCGTCGTAGGTTCGAATCCTACTCCTGACAAACTTTTTTTGTACCTTAATCACTACTACTATTCTATGTGTACATATCCCTACTATTTGTACCCTGTATTCTATTTGTATAGAGTAACTCATCATTCTTGTTCACTTAAATAAAGAGAGAAAAAGTCAAATCATTTTTTTGTGTTTTTTTTTCATCAATTTATTCAACAATGAACGTCAGAACAACAACGTCATAACAATATAATGTGATAATAATAATAGTGGTCTGCGCCCGCGCGCGCAGTACATTTTTTAAGTTAACCAGAGAAATGGAGCATGCACATTAAAACGAGAGGCCGTCCAGTCATAGACGAGGACATCACGGTCTTCGGCTTGACAATAATCATCAAACATATGTACAATGATGGGCATAGAATGTCCTCTACTCCGGTGAGTGAGATAAAACACACAGTACTGTCCGCACACACTACTCAAGGGTCCTTGTAATCTTTGCGTATTCCAACGCCACTCTGTAGTAGAGACGTCCATGAATTTCACCAAATCGGCATGGAGGGGTGCAAGTCCGTAGGAATCAAAGTATTCGCCTTGGCCTTGGGTGTCCACGTACACAGCTATCCAATGTTCACCGGGTCGACTCCTCGTATCTGTATTCAGGATGTAGGCTGCTGGGGTAGTGGAGTGGGTGGGAAACACATTGCGTGGAAACACACCTCGAAAGGGGATCTTCGCATCTCGCTGGAGTATGCTCATCAACTGCTCTGTATCCATCTTAGGTGGCGAAGTCACACAGCACGTTTCTTTGGTGATCCACGCTGATGACGTTATCAAACTCGGCGTAGCAAATCACGTTAATGGTGTTTTCTAGAGCGTTGGCGAAACGCAGTTCCAACCGTAGGTTTCCTTTCTTGAGCAAAGCCAGTTGATGATCGTGTTCCAAGGTAGGGGTGAGGTCGAAGGCGAACATTGTGTACCCTTTCTTAAAGTCTTCTCGACTGATGGTATTGCCTTCGTCCTGGTTGTTTTGTCCTGTGGCTGTAAACAGGTTCAGGTAGGTCCGCACATAGTTGTCGTTAGTAAAGTCCGGTTGTAATGGACGGGCTGGAATTTGATGACCGGCCACGTGCAGTGCCACAAAGTTGATGTTGAAATGCTCAAAGTAGAACGGATTCTCAGTCAACACTCCATTGAATGCGGTGTTGCTCACACACGCTAGGGTAAGACGTTTAGG